>JBBMEG010061027.1:0-14720 GCA_037832605.1 Cyclanthera cordifolia
TATATATATATCAGTGTGTGTACGCACTCGATATGTGTTGGATGGCCACCAAACTTTTAGGTATTGTAGATTGATTCTTGGGTTATAACGTGTTCGAGTACCGAGTCATTGTTCAAGATCCATTGTTAGTTAGGTCATCCTCCATTGTCTATTTGAAAGAAATTATATCCAGAGTTTTGTAAGGTGTCATCTTTAAGTTGTGAGTCTTGTCAATTTGTGAAATTTCATCGTCTTAGTTTGATTTCTCTAGTCAATAAGCGAGTTGATGCTCCATTTGAGTTAGTATATTATAATGTTTGGGGTCCAAGTCCTATTGTTTTGAACACTGGTTTTAGGTATTTTGTTACTTTTGTAGATGATTATTCTCGTCTCACTTGAGTTCATTTAATGAAAAAATCGTTCTAAGTTGTTTTCTATTTTTTGTGCCTTTAATACAGAATTCGAACTCAATTCAATGTTTCTATCAAAATATTGCGTACGAATAATGGGGAGAATAGTTTTCTAATGTTCTTGGTTTCTATTTAAGCAATAAAGGTATTAGTCATGAGTCTTTGTGTCCTAATACTCCATCATAAAATGGGGTAGCAGAGAGAAAAAATAGGCATCTCCTTGAAACTGCAAGGGCCTTGTCTTTCAAATGAATGTCCCGAAGCATTTTTGGGTTGATGTTGTTTATATAGCTTATTTCTTGATTAATCGTATGCCTTCTAGTGTTTTTTTTTTTTTTTGGGGGGGGGGGGGGGGTGATATTCTATTTAAAGTCTTGTTTCCTACTAAAGAAATGTTTCCAGTTTTGCCTAAAGTCTTTGGATTCACATGTTTTGTTCGTGATGTTAGTCCTCATCGTACAAAGTTAGACCCGAAATCTTTAAAATGCATCTTCATAGGTTATTCTCAAATTCAAAAGGGATATCGTTGTTATTATCCAGCTTCTAAAAAGTATTTTGTTTCAGCAGACGTCACATTCTTTGAAGATGTAGCGTTTAATTCGTCGTTCAACCCGTCTTCTCAGGAATATGACTTGTTTTTATATGAGGTGGTTTCATCACCATCCAGTCTTATTCTGTCTTCTTCAGAATCGGTTCCTTCCAGTCTTCCTATTACCCAGGTCTATGCTAGGCGTCCACAACAACAACCTTTAGAAACATGCCCTCCATCAGCAATTTCTTTGTCTGATGATTTATAGGTGAGTGATGACCTTGATTTACCTATTACCCTTCGTAAAGGTAAGTGTTCTTGTACCTATCCTATTTTATCATTTGTGTCTTACCATTAGTTGTGCTCGCCCGGTTATTCTTTTATTTCATATATTGGTTCTATTGTGGTTCCTAAAAATATGAGTGAGGCGTTATCCCATTTTAGGTGGTGTTAGGCAATGGTTGAGGAGATGAATGCATTGGATGATAATGGCACTTGGGAGTTAGTAGATCACCTAGTAGACAAACAAACAATTGGGTGTAAGTGGGTTTTTGTTGTCAAGGTCAACTAAGATGGATCTGTGGCACGTTTGAAAGCACGCTTGGTTGCTAAGGGTTATGCTCAAACTTATGGTGTTGATTATAGTGATACCTTTTCTCCGATTGCTAAGATGACGTCTATTCGATTGTTTATTTCAATGATGACCTCAAATTCTTGGCCGTTATATCAGCTAGATATCAAGAATGTATTTCTACATAGTGACCTTGTATAGGAAGTTTAATTGGAGAAACCACCTGGGTTTGTGGCTAATGGGGAGAATACCAAGATGTGTAGGCTCAAAAATCATTGTATGGTCTAAAACAGTCCTCGAGCGTGGTTTGGCAAGTTTAGTCCGGCGTTAAGTAAGTTTGGGATAAGACAAAGCTTGTCTTATCATTCTATATTTTGTTAGATGGTCTGAATAGGAGATTCTCTTACTAGTAGTATATGTTGATGATATAGTTATCACTGGGGATGATGTTCCAGGTGTGGCCTCGTTGAAATCATTTCTTCACAGACAATTTTGTACTAAGGATCTTGGAACTCTAAAATATTTCTTAGGTATTGAAGTTATGAGGAATAAGACAAGAGCCTTCTTGTCTCAAAGAAAATATACTCTAGATTTATTGACTGAAACAGGAAAGTTATCTATGAAACCGTGTAGTACGCCAATGGTTAAGAATTTGTAACTAGATAGAAGGGAAAGCTTTTTCAAATCTTGAGCGATATAGAAGGATGCTCGGAAAATAAAATTACTTAACTGTTATAAGACTAGATATATTGTATCATGTTAGTGTGGTTAGTCAGTTTATGTCGGCTTCTACTATGGACCATTGGACAACTGTGGAACAAATTCTAGGTTATTTGAAATCTGCACCAGGTAAAGGAGCGTTGTATGAGAATCGTGGACATATGAATATCGAGTGTTTTTCGGATGTCGACTGGGCAGGATCTAAGGAAGATAGGAGGTCGACTTCGGGATATTGTGTCTTTGTAGGAGGCAATCTAGTTTCATGGAAGAGTAAAAAGTAGAACGTGGTGTCTTGGTCTAGTGCTGAGTCTGAATATAGAGCCATAGCTCAAGCAACGTGTGAAGTTGTGTGGTTGATCTAACTCTTAGACGAAATTGGAGTAAAGACGATTGTGCATGCAAAGTTATGGTGTATGTGATCTCCACAGGGTATGTGAAAATTGGAAAGAAATTAGGTGATCTCCTCACGAAGACATTGAATGGAGCGTGAATAAGCTACCTCTCCAACAAGTTGGACATGATTGACATATTTGCTCCAGCTTAAAGGGGAGTGTTAGTGTTAGTATATGGATTAGGACTAGGATTAGGATTAGGACTAGGATTAGGATTAGGATTAGTATATGGATTAGGATTAAGATAAAGATAAGAATTAGGATTAGGATTATGATTGAGATGTAAACTCTATATAAATGCATTTTTTTTAATAACAAAAGTACGACGACCCTTTACATCTCAATAACGTTTACAATATATATATATATATATATATATATATATATATATATAAACTATAAATATATAAACTATAAATTTAGCCATTGTTGTTTAAAGAAAATTATAACTTAGTTCTAATTATTATTGAAAAAATAGAATCATTATATGGTTTTAATATAAATAATTTTTGATCTATATAGTTTGATATATAATATATAAGTTAGCTAGTCTATAAAAAAAATGAAAAGATGTTGAGTCATTCTTTCAAAGTCCCACATCCAGAGTTTTATTTTTGTTTACTTCCTCCATTTAGTATATACTTTACTTTTAGTTACAACAAGAATTTTATAAATTATTTATTATTTCTTTTATATTTAACTTTTAATTTTATTAAGAAATTAATTTTGGCGAGTTTAAATATATTTTGGGTGTATTAGGGTATTTGGTGAGTGCTTGAGTGTGCTCAATTGTAATCTCAATCTTGGAACCCTAGTGGAATATTCTTGTAGTCTTCGCCTGTGAATGTAGGCTTTGTCTAAACCGCGGAAGATCTTTGTGTTATCTTCTCTTTACTCCATTGATTTTGTATTTGCTACTATCATAATTAAATTTAGTTTATTCTGTTGTATCAATATCAAATGGTATATGTTTGATCAGTAATTTTTCTCAAAAAGTAGTATCAGAGCAAGTTTATTAGATCTTGATTAATATTTTGTTTGGTTGAGATCTTTTGTTATGAAAATTGTGAAACATCATATACCGCTTTTGGATTGCAATACTAGATTTTATTTACAGTTAGTACTTGTTTAAATGGATTTAGAAAAAAACTTCATTAGGGATTACTAAAATGTCTGCTTCTTGAACTTACGATGAAAAGAAAAACAAAGATCAAAAGGCTCTAGCTTTAATACATCTTCATTTATATAGTGAAATTTTGCAAGATGTTTTGAAAGGGAAAACTATTGTTGGTTTATGGTTAAGTTAGAATAGATTTGCATAACAAAAACTGTAACTACAAGATTGCATTTGAAACAAAGATTGTTTTCTTATCATATGGATTCAAGATCATCCTTAGACAACCTTTTAGTTGGTCTTTAAGAAATTACCTCTGATTTAGAAGTTATAAAAATTAGTTATGATGAAGAAGATTTGACCTTAATTTAATTGTGTTCACTACCTCCCTCATATATAAATTTTAGAGATACGATATTATATAGTCATAATACTTTCACTTTGAATGAATAGTTTGTTTAATAAAGAAAAAAAAACATATTAATGATGAAGTTAAGAGTTCTGCAGATGGGTTATTGATATGAAAAGGAACATAAGAGAAGAAAAATGATGACGATCAGACAAATCAATCAAAATCCAGAAATAAAAATAAAACATGCAATTACTGTAAGAAGAAAAGTCATTTTGTTTTTGAATTCTACAAGTTACAGAATAAGAACAGAGCATTTCATATAGAAAAGCAACCTAAAAGCTCTGATTAGGCATATGTTGTAGAAAATGTTGAAAATGATGGTGAACTTCTAGATACTTCTAACAACAATTTAAAATCTGATGATTGGATTCTTGATTCAGGATGTTCATTTCATATGTGTCCCAATATGGATTGGTTTTCACACATGTGTAAAGCCCTGGAATTTTCGAATGGTTTAATCATATAATTAAGTTGAAATCTTTGAATTTTGGGTGTTAATTATTTATTATATCATATGATTGTAATGGTTGTAGTCCATAAAGGCTAAAATGCAATTCTAGCCAAAACGAGGTCAAATAGGAAATTTTAGAAAGTTTGGGAAACCGTAATTATTCAAGAGTTTTCCTTATAAATAATTCATATTAGAATTGTATTAGGGTTTTCACAACATAGCATTCTTCCCATGATTTAGAAAATAGGCTCCACTCTTGCCCATGACCTTTGTGGTCGCAAACACCAAAAGAAGCACAACTCTTCCTCGTGTTTTGTTGTTCGTGGTTCTTTGTGGTTCTTCGTCGTTCATTGTTCGCCAGGATAAGTTATTTTCAATCTCAAAATCTAAGATAAAAAAACACTTTTCAAGCCAAGAAACTCGTCTTTTATCATCTTGTTATGGCCAATAACTTTAGGAGGATTTATTGGCGTTTTTCGAATTTAAGAAGATTTGAATCTTGGTTTCGTTGATTGTTCTTCCTTGATCCAATACCCAAGATAGTTCTAATCTTTCTTGTTGTTTAAATAAAGTTCTTTTCTTATTTATTTGTGGAGTTTGAAAGAAATAAACATAATATTTTTCTCTCTCTTTTTGGTTGTCGCAAACCCTAGGCAATTTTAAAAAGCTTGTGTCGTTTTTCTTCTCATGTTATATCTTGATCTATTTTCATACAAGATAACCTTCTTGCCGTAAGTTATTGGATATTTCTTGATTTTTGGTAGGATCTTGGAGATTTTCTTCCATTTTCAAGAAAAGTTGTCAAATCAAGAAACACGTCGTTTTTTGCATTTCTTGTTTAAAGCACTTCAAATTTGAGATTTTAATCATTATGAATCTTTGTTTTTAACGATCAGTAGCTAATATTTGAAAAATATTTAACGAGAAACCCCCTTCTCAAAGTTAAGATGTAGCCATGATTAAGTAAAGTTCCCGCGTTGATGTTTATCGTCGTTTCGCTTTTTGTAGGTGTTGTTCCTCAAGGATAAATGATTGTTCGTAGACATTTATCTTACCGTATGGAATCATAACCTTGAATCTAGCCTTTTGTTTGCATAAGTTGAGACCGAGAGAGGGTTATGATTGATTTTTGACGACTCTTGTAAATTTGATCATTGAACATTTGGCTTGTTTAGACATCCTTTGTATAGAACTGATCCCTATGTGTTTATTGAAAATAATTGATCATCTAGAAACTTTAATATTGAGTTTGGCAAACTTTGACTGGGTTGACCAAATTCCGATACCCGAAAACCCATTTTTTGAAGTTCGGTCCCTTTTATTATTTTTGACATCTTGAGTCCAGTTTTAATGGTCTCAGATGCTAGTTCTAACTCATTTATTCGTTAGGATCATATTTGAGTATCGGTGTTTACCGTCCGATAGATTTGGAGTTAAGAGTTCATTTGTGGAATTGCGGTAAGAAACCGTTACTCCTTCTCGTGGTTTGTGGTTTAATAACATGTATGCTTGTTGAATGAGCTTGTTTGGTACTTTGTGATGATTTTTGCATTCCCATGTTGTTATGAGATATGTTATTGATGTTTTTTAGGCTGGGATGTTGTTAAGTGAACTAGCCAAATCTTGCTTTATGTTTTGTGATATATGTTGGGCCAGGATGTTCCAAAGAGAACTAGCCACATCTAGTTGATTTTCCAAGGCTGGGATGTTCCAAAGAGAACTAGCCATATTGATTCATTGAGTTATAGATGTCCCAATGGGGACCAATTATGTTGATGTTCCAAATGGAACTCGAGTTTTAAGATGTCCCAAAACAGATGAATTTCTTTGGAAAGCACAAGCTACGGTTAGGTCAGATGTGTCTTAGCTATTAGACTCAGATAGGGGATCTTTCAAATTTCAAGCGAGGAGACGATATTCATTATCGCAGTAGTGTCACGGATTGGGTGGCCACCCGGTTAGCCATACCTACCCAGAGTTCGCTTGACTTATCCTAGGTGTCGTGTTTAGAAGTGAAAATGTGGGTGATATCCCATTACAGAGGGTACTTGTACTTATCAAGGTCTGGCGGCAACCAGATTGCTTCGGCTCGCCGAGATGCTCTCACACTAGTATTGGTTACCAAGATTATCTATAGTCAAATGACTCTATGAAGATTATTTTAGATTTATAGTTTGAGCTAATAGACTTCTCTAGTCTTTAACATAGATGGTTGATTTTTATTTTATGGATTGAATTGTATTATGTGATGTGCTCATTTCACTGTATACATGTTGTTCCCCTAGTTGGGGAACCTTATTGAGTTTTGCGACTCATCCTTTCCTTTGTGGATTTCTCCCAGGTACTTGGACCAGGATGCTGACCAGGATGTAAGTGTTGACTATGGGAATCATTGCGTTAGAAAGTAAAAAAAGTCCTAACATGATTTAAATTTTGAGTTTTGATAGGTTATTATTTACTAAGTATTTAAATATTTAGGGATCCCACTGAGTAATTGTTTTCAAAAAATAAACATTGATTTCTGTTAAGTTGGCTTTATAACAGATTTTCATGCATTGGAGTTAAGTAAGGCCTCGAGTTTTATCCTTTGAAAACCAGGGTCCTTATAGTTAGTATCAGAGCTCAGAGTCATAGATTTTGTAGTCTAGCTTACAATGTAAACTGTTGGTTCCCATAGTCATCTGCGAGCTGGTCATCATTAGGTAACAAGTTGAGTTTTGAGTATACAGTTGAGTATGTAATACAATTAAGCCTTTTGTGATTAATTGATGTAATATTCTAATCATGATTGATGTTGATTGATAGATGTTGTTATGATATCTTGAGCATGAGTTTTATTGTTGATATATCTTTAATGTGATAATCTTAGCATTTTTGATATTGATTAATAAATATTGTTGTGATATCTTGTTGATAAATGATATAATAGTTAATATTGTTTTAAGGTACAAGAGCAATGACCTTGAAACCAGCTCGGGATTGTGATACCTAAAGGCAGACTAGAGGTTCTACAGGTGAAACTAAATAGTTAGTTTATGGTTCCTGAATAGTGTCTAATGACATGTCATCCTTAGAGTAAGCAGCTGAGTAAATAATTAGTTCATTGGCTTATCACACTTTAAGATGGATGGTCAAGTAGTAAACCAGGTTGTGTAAGACTTCCAAGCTAGTATGTCCAAAAGTCCATGCACTAGGACCTTGATTGCGAGCTTCCATACCTCATTGTATTGATTTATGTTCCTAAGTGTTGAGTTCGTGCTCGGTTGAGTTCGAATTGAGCAGTTAAGCCTGTTACTTTGTAGTTGGAGCCAGTAATGCTTGAATATTCTCGAGTTGTAAAGACTAAGGAGCAAGTTAGTGGTTGTTTGAGCTTCTGTTCCAAGGTTTTTGTTTTGAGCTGGATTATTAGACTCATGTGGGTAATTCGAGAAATTAAGTGTAGTCTTGTGGGTGCTTAGTGTGGTTGGTGAAAAGAAAGTTGTGTTTGAGTTTCCTGACTTATGAAGATTCTAGCTTTTGGACCGAGGTGTCCCAAATCAGTGATGATTTCAATTTAAGTTTCTAATGGTGAAAAAAAGGAAAAAGAAAAAGATAAAAGAGCTCATAGTAATCATGTGCAATTATTAAAATGAAGCGGTGTGATGTCCCCTAAAACTAGACTGTTTGAGTTTGAGTTCGAGTTAATAGACTCAATGGAGGTTATTGCCTCTTTAAGTTATGTTTTGGATCATTGTAACACTTGGGTGGTTCGTATTGCTAAACATTGTTATTGGGTCAACATGATATTTTCATCAAAAGTTTTAAGGTTGGTTTTGTCGGTAGAGGTTTGGTTATCTCTTGATAAATTGATAGCTTTGTTAACTTGTGGATACTATGAGAGTGGTTGTTGGTTGACCACTCATATGCGGATAAGTCGTTGCAAGGTAGTATGTTATGCTCTCTTGAGAATAAAGTTCAGTTTGAGTTGTTGAAGTAAGTTGTTCTTGGTTGAATTTGCTGGTAACCTTGTTATTGTTAGTTCATGCAATTACTTGGTTCTAGTAAGTTTTTGCTTCTAAAAGTTTGATGTTTTGAAAATGATTTTTTGACGCCTAAGTTGATTCTTGAGTGAGAATGCAGTATCCATTGGTGGATTTTCCTTAGTTGGAAGTTGTACCTATTGGTGAATCTTTTTAGTAAGCTTGAAGTTCTCTCTAGGAATTAAGTGGAAATGTTGGAGTTGAGATGGTTGCAAATGTCAGACTGGCTAACGAAGACCCTAGACCATGTGGTAGAGTTGAAAATTCGTGTAGCTTGTTGCCAGGAGCAGCAATGAGCCTTCATAGTTAAAATCCTTTGTTAAAGTGCAGTTAGTTGCTTGGATAATCATTTTTGGTGAAAAGTATGTTGTAGTGCTTCTAACTTTGTGTAAGAGTTATGGTAGTTGTGCCCTAAGAAGTTCCCTGGGTTTTTGGTATTCTAGGATTGGTTCTTAGTTTCGTTGTTGCTCACAATTGATGAGAAAGTAGTTATTTGTAGTGTATTATGTGATGGTTCATCGAGTTGTGCCGCTAGAGTGGTCACGATCTTGACAAATTGAGACTTAGAGAGTTCTAGCCAGAGCTGTAAGTGTGTGCTACCCATTGTTTGCCTGACTCGTGTTTATAGTATTGTGGTGAGGCCAAGTGGTAAGTGCCAGTTGTTTATGAGGCATGTTTGGTCAGATGGTTTTGCGAAACGTTTAAGAGAGAAGTCCCGTGAGGTGTTGTTTAGAAGGGTTAAAGTGGACATGGTTTGTAAGAGCTTATGTTTTATGAGATGTAGTTGGAGGTTTTAGTTGGATTCTTAATTGATGGTTTTTTGTCGATTTGTTTAGCTTGTGGCTATAAAAAACCCTAGTTTGATTTTAAGAGCAAGTTGTGCTTCATCGCAGTTTGTTATTGCCTTAGTGAGCATCATTCAAGTGGTGTTCTTTATGCCAGTGTCTGAGCATAATTTTGGAATTGTTTGTTCTTGTAAGACTCTTGTTGGGAGTAAGATTTTGTTGCCTAGGTTATTGAGCCAAGAGAGGTTGCGCTCAGGTAAGATGGACTTGATGTTAAACTATGTTTTAGCCTATTAGTAGGGTCAAGGTAACACCCTAAGAAATTGTCATTGACTTTTGGATATATTAGAATTGTATACAATTTTCATTGCGTTGATTGTGCCTTGATGGCAAGTAGTGAGTCTCGTTTTGCAATGTTTGAGTTTTTCTTGGTTTGAAGTTAAGGCTAGTTAGCATGAGGTTTCAAGTGATGAGTTGTAGTTTGTTTCCTATTGTTTTAGTTTGTTGCTAAGTTTTTGTTGGTAGTGTTACTCCTGTGATACCACTAGAGTTGGTTTGGGTAGAGATCCCGATACTTCTGGTTGATAAGGATCATAGGGAGTTGGTTCCCTCAAGATGGGGCAGTTGTCCGGTTTTAGCTCACCTCGAGCTGGTAAGTTAAGACCTAACCTGAGTGGTAAGGTATGAGTGTTTTGTTAGGCAATTGAAGCCTGTGTTTGTTGAATCATAGCTTTATTCCAAAGGTTTTGTTGTTGCTTTTAAGTTGTTGTCTTGGAAAGACAAGTTGAAGCCTTATTGTTCTTTTAGTTGTTGGTCGCTTTGGTTCTGTGATGTTCTTTAAAGGATTATTGTTTTTCATTGTTTCATTTGCCTTGAGATTGCTTGTAGTTCAGTAGTAATTTGAGTTAAGTTCCATTTTTGTAAATGACGTAAGGATCTAGACTAGGAGTCTTGTGTTTGTTAGAACTATTGGAAGCACTTTTGTTCTATCTTAAAAGAGAAGTCGATTATAAAAGTTTAGTACTTGGAAGACGAAGATCATTCAGGATCAAACAAGGAGTTGGTTTAGTATGTCGTTGGTTGGTTTTTCGTTTTGAGGGTTGTGGAGGTTGTGTTCGTCTGCTTTCGTCTAGGTCAACCCTTATGGGTCCTCACCTCCATAGCTCGCCCCTAAAGGGGAGGTCCTAGCCCTCTCAGCACTCCTGGCAGTTATCAACGAATCCAGTCATCACTTGGACCTGTTCGACTTTTGATAGAGAGTCCTGACCTCCATGGTCGGCTCTTGGGGGGTCAAACCTACTTTGGCCAACCTGAAAACGGTCAGATTGGCCTTGGCTGACCCCTAAATAGGTTAAAGCCACCATGGACGACTCGTCGGGGGTCAAGGCCTTCTTAAACTTACCTTCGAGGGGGCCAGAATGGACTTGGCGACTCGTAAGGGTCAAGGCCTACTTTGGCCGACCCTCGGTGGTGCCAGAATGGGCTTGGATGACCTCTGAGGCTCAAGGCCTTCCTGGTCGACCTCTAGGGGTCAAGGCCAGCTTTGGTCGATCCCGTGGGGGCCGAAATGGGCTTGACCAATCCCCGTGGGTCAAGACCTCCAGGCCGACCCCTGAGGGTCAAGGCGTCTTTTAGCCGACCTCTGGGGGCCAGAATGAGTTTGGCCAACCTCCGAGGGTCAAGGCCTCCCTGACCAACTTCTTGTAGGGTTGGAGTCGCTTTGGTTGTCCTTCGGGAGGTTCTAGGTTTTGCCAGGTATCTCAGGAAATATTTTGTCTATAGCATCTTACAAAAGTATAATGCACTAAATGTATATTAACACTACTATTATGGTAACTAAAATTTGACTTACTCATATTGATATAAAAATTAAGAACGACGACTAAAATTGTTATAATGACCAATTTCACAAGTGAAACAACGATTTTTTTCAAACTACAATCTATTACCGATTTCTTAAAAAAAGTAATAAAAAATGGCGTAGTTCGATGATGTTAGGTTTTAAACAAAAACAATGCCTTGAAAGCCTTGCGTTTTGAGCAAGGCCTTACAAAGACAATTCAAAGAATTCCTAACAACCATCTAGCAAACTTCGTTTTGTTTCAAAACCGAAGTTCAACAAACTCTTCATCCATCTAAGCATTAACCACCTACGCATTATCCTATGAGTTTGTGTTCTAAACTACTATGTGTTCATCCTTGTATATATATATAACAGTTGAAAGAAAGTATATATATAGATATAGATACATACATATTCTTGAAATGAAAAGAAAAGAAAAGAAAAGAAATAAAAAGGTACTTACCCATGGACGTAGACACAATCTTGCCGAACCACGTAAATTACTTTGTGTACTTCTTTCTCTCCTTATCTCTCAGTCATCAATTCATTGAAAGAGAAATACATAAACGACAAATTGATTAAGGATGAGTAATGGTATTTTTCGAAACTGTAAAAATATGATGAATAAAGTAAATAGTACTCACCTCTTGAAGATGTGGTCTGCTCTTCAATACCTCACCAAGATTTGTCGAAATACCTCAAGATAAGCAACGATTACATCAAGAAGCCAATGTAATAGTCACTGAAGAAGCTTCACCAGCGAGGAAGTAACAATCCAAGCACTCAAGGCTTGAATCGTCACTGTCACTAGGGAAGCTTCATACAGAGAGGAATAACAACAAAGCTCGGCAAAGGTTACGACCAAGGATCGCCATAACCTCAGCCTTCTCTAAGCGAGGCAAAGTGAGTCAAAATGGTGCAACTCGCTCGAGAACAGTTTATATAGCCAAAGAGGTAGTGGATTAAACGTGTAGGTCATGCAAGGTGAACCGACAGAGAACAGGGCATAGTGGCAACATGACAGCCGTACACCCAGACAACAACATGCTCAATCTCAGCCTTCCATTGAAGAACCGGTCTCAGAAATGTTTCTAAACCGGTTCATATAAAGAACGAACCACTTCAAAACCGAACCAAGATAAGTGGGCTTCTCAATTTAATTTAAACTTCAATTTTAATTTTGGACATTCTTTTAGTTCATAACTTCTGTACATTGTTGAGCCCTCAATCTCAAATGAGATTTGGGGTAATTTTATTTTTAAGTTTCAAACATAAGTGGGCTTTACTCATAGTCTATATTTACAGACGATAAAAACACAACTTCAATCCAGTGATGTTTGGATGTTCTGTTGGGAGTTAAGAAATAAAATGATCTACTTTTAGATAATTATATAGATTGTTGGAGTCTAATTTTTCTTGAGAGTTATGAAGTAAAATGAACGAAAAATAAATTACATACCGATATTAATGGCGTTTTAAGTTTTCTAGTGACATATATAATCGATTTTTGGATTTTTAGAGTTTGTTGTTACTTTTCCATTTAGATATCATCTTTCTTATGGCCTCTCAGTACAGGACCAAATAGTTTGACCCACATTCAATAGGCGTGGCGTCATTACAAGAGACGGAACAACCTTTTTAACATTTATTTTCATAATAGACCCTTGATAATAAATTTCTAAAAGAGACCCATTTTATGGCGATTTAAAGGTTGTTAGAGCCCCAAAATTGGCTTACTAACCACATTTCTGCGGATGTTGACAATTTTAACACCAAACTGTTTACATTGGTAAAGATTCTCTTCTTAGTTGGTAATAGTACGCAACTTACTATTTCTATAGATGTTTGCCTTTTCAATTATTTAGTATTCTTCATGAACCTATAATCAAGTGCAATTTGCTTAACACCTCTAAACTTATTGTTGATAATTGTGTTGCTAATGAGAGTTTCACCCTCATTATTTATGTGTTGTGAAGAAACAAGGAACTACGGGGAAGATCTTTCGCACATTTTTTAATAAGGGTTTCCATAAGTTTGAGCTTCCCACTTGGAGAATCTCTCAAAAGTTTGATGAGTTTCTCTGTACGCACAGTTTTTCCTTCGAGTTAGCCTCGTGTCTCTATTTTGGTTGTTCTTCAACCTAAATGAATAACTCTATTGTTCATTTCAATGTTTTAGTTTCATCGTGTAAGGTGTCTAAGAGTACCTAGCATTTGTGGTTAGGTCACATGTCTGAGCTTGTTCTTAGTCAATCTCTCATATCATATAATACTATCCCGTATGTTAATGATAATATGTGAATCATGCAAATTTGGTAAATTCTATTCTATTCTCTTATTCTAATTTTTGTAATTGTAAGCTTCTAAAGACCACCACATTTTTAATATAATCCTTCAGGTATAAGTTTATTGATTTTTTAGTGATCTGTAGTAAGTTTATAGATATTTTAGTCTTGGGGTATTTTGGTCATTTTTTCATATAGACCTTTTTCTAAATATTAAAACATTATGGTCGTTTTGTAATTACCAGAAGTATATGATAAGTTTGTAATTTTAGAGATGTTGCTATATAAAGACTTGAAAGACGTGTAGGAGAGCTTTTCTCTTTTAGCCGTCGTCTTCTCTGTGCACTCACAGTTGTCGCTCTATCGTCTTTGCCAGCCTTGCCACCTTGCTGGTCTCAACCGCCTCGTCATCGATCAATACTGGAATCATGCCACTTAGGCTTGTGGCATCGCTGTTGTAATTGCACCTCCCCGAGATTGTGCTTTTGCATTGCTAGCGCATTGTTCACTCGTCTCATGCAACCTTTTTGTCGAGATTTGTAGATCTGATATGCACTTTTGCCAAGATGCTCAAATCATTTATCATATAGAAATTTTCATTCAGTATCAAATAAAAAAATAATCAAACCCAAAATCTTTGAATTCTAATCATATGAAAGCAATATGGCGAAATAGGAAACTTCTCAACTTTCAAAGGGCGAAAAAGAAAAGACATAAATAAATAGGATATAATGGGAATTTTTTAAAAAGATCAAAACAGAGGAAAACAAGGAATATTAAAAAAAAGAAAGAAAAAAAAAAGAGAGATTTATGATGGAAGAAGTTAAAACGGAGATATCTTACCAAGAAGTTAGTGGCTGCCTACTTGGAATTGGTAAACAGCTTACAAATTTTGACCTCTTTTTTTTGGCTGCTCAAAGAGAGAGCCAGATTGAA
Source organism: Cyclanthera cordifolia (assembly GCA_037832605.1). Lineage (NCBI taxonomy): Eukaryota > Viridiplantae > Streptophyta > Magnoliopsida > Cucurbitales > Cucurbitaceae > Cyclanthera > Cyclanthera cordifolia. The sequence goes on from JBBMEG010061027.1 coordinate 14,446, forward strand.
GAACAAATGGTTTGTGCTTGTGGGGCTCTACCACACTAACACATCCAAAAGAATAATTCTATAAAATTGCAAAAGTCCTAATAAAACCCAAGCAATTATCTCTGTCACTCCATAAAATATTATAATATCATCAAAGGCATTTGGTTTATCAAAGTCAAATGGTCCTTTTCTCTGTGTTGGCGAAGAGCAAGGTAAGAGAGAGAAAGCGAGGAAGGGCTTTTACACATTGCTATGATTTGGCTTCACTTCCCTGCTTTTGCGTTGAAGGGGGATTT
>JBBMEG010061038.1:0-14719 GCA_037832605.1 Cyclanthera cordifolia
ATATCTTTGCAATTAAGATCAATTTGGGATAAAAATGTAATAATTATTTCCTACTTGAATATCCAGGTTAAATTCCCTTCTTTTATTTATATATATATATATAAAGATTTATGTGAAATTGAATGGAATAAATGAATGATGTCAAACTTATATCATATCAAAAAATTTGTTCCACATAAGGACTATTGCTGACTTAATAAGGGACTAGAATTTACCTAAAGAGATTAATTTAATGAGACAAAAAACTTTCCAATATGTTTAATCAATTAATTATTAGGTGAAAAATCTTGAGTCATTTTTTGAGTTGGGAATTTCAGAAGATTGTACTGTAATTAATGGTGCCTAAATAGGAAAATTTTACAAAAACATCATAAACTAAATATAAATATCCCTAAAAGTATAGGCCAAAAAAAAAAAAAAAAAAAAAATATATATATATATATATATATATATATATATATATATATATTTTGAGAATGAGTTTGATAGTGATTCAACAACTTTTTTTTATTAAAATGTTTGAATGTCTATTAAATACATATCTCTATCTTTGACAAGTTTTAAAAGTTGCATTTGAAATGACAAACACAAATCATATTTTAGATTGTGTCTACCAACATCTTTTTTTTTTTCTCATTTCTCTGCTTTAAGAATATGCCCTTTTAAATCTTAATAATATATTGTTCTTAAAATTGATTGAATTAAAAAAAAAAAAAAAAAAAAAAAAAACCCAAATACTATGAATTAAACTTCCTGTTTGGGCTCTCAACTATATGGAAATATTTGTGTAACGATGATAATTAATTTAGGTTATTACTATTTCTAAACTCGATTAGTTCATGATTTGGATGATCATTTTTCTTAAAATTGAGTTATCAATATTCTTAACTATTCTAGCTCTTAGTATAATGTAGTTCATGATAATAAATCAATCTGATTTTAAGTTGATAAATGAATGTAGTTTGAACTTATAAATTTGTGAATAACTTAAAATCATAATCATGAATTATTTATTTGCAGATTATGAATTAGTTAAAAAATACTTCAAGATTATGACTTGATGTAGTTCCAATTTATAAATTAATTTAATATAACCACATACTTTTGTTTAGAACAACCATATTAATCAATTTATGCAAATCATATAAATAAAGTTAAATGATAATAATGTATTAATTTAGCTTTAAACTATGAATTAAAAAAAAGGTATAATGTACTTCAATTTCTGGAGAAAAAAAAAAAGAAGTAGAATCTACTTGAAATTTATGAATGTGTAATTGAATCCTATTATTTATCTGATTAACCCTATTGATTTTGTAAAAAACATATCGTATAAATTAATTTAATTAATGGGCTTTTACTTTTTAAAAAAAGTAGCACAATAAGGCCAGCCCAATAGTTTGGGTTTCAGTTTAGGGTTTCGTTTGGGCCTTGCATACTCAAATTATTATTACTTTCTTAATTTTATTTTAAATAAAAAGAATAAGTCTTTAAACGAAGAAGGGCAAAAAGGGAAATTAACAATTTTTTCCTATGTTTGGTGTGAGAAGAAGGAAAGTTGAGAGATCCATTCTCATTGTTAAGCCCACTAATTTTCATCGCATCAATCACTAATTTATATTTACTTTTATTCATTTATTCCTTCCTTTCACTTCTCTTCTCTTCCTTTCTCCTCCCGCCCTAGCCAAACATGCCCTAGAAACCTTATTCATGCAGTGTGGGGGATTGAGTTGGTGTTGACAAATTAGATGTTGAATGAGATTAAATACAAAATTAAATAAATACTTCACTCAATTACTATGATACATAATTGTGAGCTCAAATATTCATTTCCAAATATTATTAATAAAAATACAAAATTTAAATTTAAAAGACAAGTACAATTACTATAGCAAACAAAGCTCCAATCATTTCAAGTTCTAAGAATTAATTTGATCCAAACAGGTGTTTTTAAGAGGTTGCCAAATTACAAAACAATATTTAATAGATCCTAATACAAGATGTGGATTAAGCACTTTAGCCATCCCATCAAGATCTATGATCAAATCTTGATCCAAAAAAAAAAAGAACATAGCATTCACATATGAATTATGTTAGATTGTACTAATTATTTTCTTCAGTGGAAGAACAAATTTGTCCCAATGCATGTTTGGATCATGCAATCTGATTACCATGTGCTTTTCCCCATATCCTTTCTTCAATCATTTCATATAAAACAAAAATCACATGAAAATAACAAAAATATAAGAAAACCAAAATGGTTTTCATTATATCTTAAAAAATATCAAGAATCTCAATGATCGAACGGTTGCAAATCGGACACGTGCCTCTGTTGAGCCATAATTCCCTAGAACAAACCCTACAGAAGGTGTGTCCACAGGGAATAAAAGCCGCACCTTTATTCCTCTCCATGCACACGCAGCACATCCAATCACCACTCCCCTTAATCACGCTCTCCTTTCTTTTTGTCTTCCAATCCCCACCGTCCATTTCTTCGAACAATCTCATCAGTGATTTGACATCACCGGCGCCGGTGGGGCCTCTTTCGTCGGTCCTCATATTCCTCTCCGCCGCCAGTGCCATAGCAAGGTTCATACCAGAAGCTGCAGAGCTCCGGCCACCCCCATCTTCTCTTTGGCTGCCATGGCGGGTTAAGCTTATCCCTTCAATCATCATCAAAGTAGACGACGTTGAACTCCATGAACCTCCACAACACCCCATCCCCTTCAATCCTAGCCGTTGCTTCAGATTGGCCCATCTCCACCCTCGATTCTGCCTCTCCATTTCCTCAAATTTCTAACACACACAAAAAAAAAAGACCCACAAAGGAATTCTGGTGAAATCAAATATAAAATGGTGTCAGTTATATCAGATGTTAGAGAAGGTAATAAACAAGATATTCCCAGAAAGAAGAATGCATCAAAATGTTTCTTTTATCAAACCAAAGAACAGGGGAAATCAGTAAAAAGAAGCTAAATTTAGTGAAAGAGAGAATGATCTTACTAACCAGTTCTGGGTTCTGAAGATTTTCAGGAACAGGACTCCATTAACTGAGCTAGAGAATGTTTACCATAGTTGAGTTAATGTAGCTGGATTGATCAATAGCGGCTGGCATAGGAGTGGAGGAGGGGGAGCGCCACAGCAAGCTATGAAGAGAGAGTAAAGCAATAAAAAGTGCAGGCATCGATCTCCATCTATATGGAAAAGGGGACCCGCTTTGTTTGATTACTCTGTTGAAATTCACATCTCTCTATCTCTATCACAAAAACAACAGATGGGTTGGAAAGTAACTAATTTAAATTAGTCCACTATGTGAGCGGCAAACCGTAGACCAATATGCGTCATTCAAGCTAATCTCTCTGGTGAGAATGCACCATTTACACTAGAAAACATACAAATGGAGTATAATGTATGGTTCTAAATTCTAATGCATATTGCATAGTTTTCTTCAACAACCCATCATCCCGAAAAGCAGATCCTCAAGTATCTCAAGCCAACAAAAGAAATACTTGATCAAAATGATTGTCTATACATAATAGTCTTTGGGAGTAGTTCACACATGAATACATTAGAGTGTTGAGTGGGGATCATCATCTCCCATAATTAAGCACAAAACTAATTACGAGAAAAAGAATCTTGAAATGGCACTTTCTACCCATCTTTTTTTTCTTTTTTGACATATATGAGCCCTTCAAGTATCCTCACGGAACATAAAAGTAGAATTAAACCCATAACCTCTTTGGATCTTAAAACCTTCTTTGATCAATAAGTCAATCTATCCATTATGGTTTAATCTATACTTACATAGAGAAGTGATGTTAAGTAAGTTGAATCGAATCCATAATCTCTTGAATCTCAAGACCCTCTTTGACTACTAGGATCAATCCATCCATCATGACTAATTCTATACTTACATAGAGAAGTGATGTTCTCTAATGAACATGATAGCTCATACGAAATTGAAATTATCAAAGGAGAAATCTTCTATGACTACTTCTGGGCTACTTTTCTACTTTAAGGAGCCATTGGTAACTTGGGGAAGATGTTAAAGGAAAAGTAAACTTGGAAAGGAGGAGGCCAGGCCATAGAGCAAGCTAGCTCCTAAAACCATAATGATGGCAAATTTTCCAGTGCTTTGCGGCGAGTTAATTAAAAGAAAAAAGAAAGCAAAAGCCAATAAATCCGGCACGTTTCTTCTCCTTCCAACTTGATTTGAGGGGTTTCCAACCCACCTTTTGTCCAAAAAGTTGAAATTGGCCATAATGAAGTAAAGGAGAACAGTGACTAAAAAAAATGCTATTTCTTGACACTTACTTTCAAGTAATTTCATTTCTATAGAAAATGCATGTTCCAAGTTAACTTTTACCTACCTAGACAAGAAAAGGCTACTTTCTCTTCTTATGTCCTCATTATCAAACTGTCTACAAATAAATTTATCTACGATTATAGAAATTCATGAACACAAATTTCAATAAGAAAAACTTCCACTTCTGAATTTGAATAAATACTTAGTATCACAACTGCAAGTGCAAGTTCTCGTGATCCGTATGATTACCAAATTAATTGTGCACAATATGACTAATGCATTTCGGTTTTAAAAAGAGGAAGACGATCTAATCAGAAAATAATCGCATGCCATATGAGAAATAGTGGAAGGAAGCTCTGACCTTATATTGAAATTATTGAGTTAGTCCCTAAATCTACTCGTACCTGTACGCCAACAAGAAACTCAATTAATAAGAAAATGGTGTGGTCAGATAGTTAAGTTTTCGAGTAATAAAGTGAGGTCAATCTACAGTATAGCAACTAATGCTCCATATTACTAACAGCCCCAATTCTACAAAATAAAACAAGTTAAAAACCATAGTGGATTCTAGAAACACAAGAGACTTTCAGGTCCCATATGCTTACAATTCCAATTCCATTATTGTGAGTAAGAAACAATCAGGGAAAAGGAGTGTGTTCAAACTGAACGTGTGATTTTTAGATGGGCGAAGCTCCACAATAAGCAATGTGATTGTGCTCATGCATATACAATATGAATATCATCTGTACATTTTGTTTTTTTAATTCAATTAAAATTGAGTCGAAGAAATTTGAACTCATAACCTCTTAGTTACTAGATCATACATGATGTTAATGTGTCAATGAATGCCATCTCCAACCCCAAATGAGAAAGAAACTAAGTTATAATAAAACTCCAATGCAAGAACGTGAACCATCTTAATAATAGAGGAGAAGAATGGAAAACTTTGCACATATACACTCCAAGGAAACTATAACTACAAATGTAAAATTATTTGCAACCCAAAAAACTTATGAACTCTAATACTCTCCCTCAAGCTAGAGCATATATGTTAATCATGTCCAACTTATTACAAAGACAATTCACTCGAACCGCTTTTGTACAGATATCTCCTAACTGATCTCATGTCTTCACTTACGCAATCGACACTAACCCTATAAAATGACAACTAATCTTGATATATTTAGACTGCTCATTGAACACGGGATTCGAAGCGATATGAATAGTAGCTTTATTGCCGCATCATAAATTGATCAAAGAAGAACCTTGAAGTCGTCAACCATGAGTTATTCGAATTCAGCACTTAATCGCGAGACCACATTTTGTTTTTTACTCTTCCATGAAACTAGATTTCCTCCTACAAACACACAATAACCAAAAGTGGACGTTCTATCATTTTTTGACCTTACCCAATCAGCATCTAAAAAACATTCCACCATCTTATGCCCATGAGTTTTATAAAAGGTCTCACGTCCAGGCATAGCCTTCAAGTAACACAAAATCTGTTGCACTACTGCCCAATGATTCGTAGTAGAAAAAGTTGTGAACTGACCTATGCTAAGTAAGCTTTGTATGGTCAAAGCGTTAATGTAAGATAATTAAGTTTTCCAACTATCTGGAGCAATAAACTCAGGCGGTTGCTCCATATACACTTTTTTCAGTAGATCACCATGCACAAAGACAATCTTAAAATTAAGCTGATTCAAAGGTCACTCGTGAGAAGTTGTCATAGAATGAATAACCTGATAGAGGTAAGCTTAGCAACAGAAAAGAAGGCATACTGACATAAATTACAATTTAAAAATGCCAAATTGTTAAACTGGTGATATAACTTCCTCAACAATGCAAGAGACGGATAACCTAAACGTCAATGGACATTGAAAAGTGAATCAACACACGAGCAGACAAATTACTAAGAAACTTGACTCCCGAAAATCATCTTCATGTCCAGATCCTGAAACAAGCAGTAGCAAGGATAGAACGAAATATAACAATTAAGATCATGAGTAAACTACTAATGTAGATTAAATTATAGGATAATTGAGGTAGGACAAAATGTAAAGATAAAAACGAGGTGAGATTAACAGTACCATACCCAAAAACTTGGCATTTTGAGCCATGTGATAATGTAACATCCACCATAGGCGCTAAAAAAATAAATGAGGGTTACCTGTCATATGGCAAGTAGCACCAAAGTTGATGACTCATTTGGTGGAAGACGAAAGAAGACAATAGCTCATATTACCTATGCCAACACAAATATTTAGCAAACACAAAGCTGGAAGACGATCGAGCCATAGATAACTTCACCAATAGCCTGAGTTACAATCTTTAAGCACCCAAATGATCACAAAACTAATCAGCCCAAAATGCAACCAACCAAGACAATCTCAAGAATAATGTCAGAATGTGGCTTCAATGAATGCTAAAACAACCAAACTTCGCAAGAAAGTAACTCCCAAAAACAATCTAACCAAGTAGGCTTACAAAACAAGTGACCAAACAAGTAACCTCCGAATATGAAACCCCTCGATCGGAGTCAATCCAACAATGGCAAACAACACCCAAGAGTTGCATCAAACACAAACATCGCACTAACATCATCATGGGTAAAAATATTTAATTTAAAACATAGGAACCAAAATGAAATTAGACTTTAAACTTGGACTAAAAGTAAACATCATATTGAATGAATGAACTTTTTTACAGAATGTTTAAATGAATTACAAGAATGTAACTCAAGAAGAAATATCATCGTTCATTTTTTTTGTTGATATTTTTTTAGAAATACAATACCCGCCGAAGATGGAAACCCAACAAACTCAATCTTTAAAAAGTCCGTACATGCTTCCAAGAGTTGGGTTATGGCCAAGCTGGCGTGTTGTGTGGTGCAATTAGTTTGGATTAGGTGCCTTTTTCAGTGAAGGCATAGTCAACAAAATCCCTCCCTGCCTTCAAGATTGAAACTTCACAGAAGATGTTTTTTTACATTATACAAAGTCACTTTTGGAGTCTTTCATAGAAATCTTTAGATGAAGCTTCACAAAAGAATGCTGATAGACAGTAAGATTATAGGTATGATCATAATAAACATAAGCACAAAATGTAATTGAATTGTATACATTCTCACATAATAAAATAGCAAATTTCATGATAACTATTAAGAAAATGCAATCGAATTCAGGAATATTATCAACCATAAGTTCTTAACTACCCTGTATCCACAAAAAAGGTTGGATGAACAATTATTTCAACAATATCTCAATCTTTTTGTATTAATTTTTATTTCAACAATAAATTATGTCAAAGAGATTCAAATTCGTAAACTCTTTGAAATAGATAATGTTGGATGAACAATTATTCTTGTTGGTTAGCTTCAATTGTCGAACAAAAAAAACAAAACAAACAATAGTGAAGTCGATTGAACAATGTAAATAAAGATATGTATATATAAACTGAAGTTTCTTAACCTTGAGCCTAATGCAGCACTAACGTGTCCATATTTTGTGACATAAGAATTTGATACTTAACGACTGCTAACAACATTCTGAAGCAGTCAGTTACCAAATGAATATTGATCCATGCCAAAGACCCTTCATGAGTTCTATTAAGAGTTTATTCAAAGTGTTTTTTTTTTCATTCATATTATTCTTAGTTTATAAAAGATTAGTAAAGGCTAGAAAATAGAACAAAATTAAAAGTTTAAAAATTCTTTTTAAAATGTAAAAAAAATTAAAATTAAAAAATCCAAAACTTTTGGAGTGTTTTAATATTGGAGTTCAAGAAAGGAGAATAGAGGCGGGTAGTAAACAAGGACGTACATTGATTTAAGACTTTTTTGTTTAATAGTTCATGAACTAAAATTAAAAAATAGAAACTTTCATAGTGTTTGAATATTGGAGTTTGAGAATAGAGGTAGTGAATGAGGAAGTACACTGATTTAAGGGTATGAAGAAACAAAATGCCTATTCAATTTGAAATTTCAAGGGAAAGATGAGGAGGTATTAGTACGAAAGATTGATTCACAACCATTAGTTCATGGAGACAAAATTTTGGGTGGCCGAATTCAGTTAGCCTTATTGATTAGGTTTCTTCAATTAATGACTTTGAAAGTTGTGATACTATAAACGAACAAAAATTTGAAAAATCTCAAGTCTATCTGATATTAAGCCCAAGAAACAAATACATGTATTGTCCGGTTAAAGCTTGCACGCACTTCGACTATCATGACGAAATAGAGTTGAACATTTATAATAATTTATATATGTCAATAGGACATATACCGCATGACCCTAGACCCTAGACCCTAGACCATATCTATTGGTAAAACAAAGTTAAGTGGCCTTACTTGAATTTACTAGGATTCAGACGATGTAATTTGATAATCAGCGGTGTATGTCTTCCTCACCCATCTCCTCAAGAATTACATATTTGTTGACTGAGAACTTAACCACTTTATCTTCACTAGATTTCTTTGGTAGCTTTTGGTATCTGTTGAGCAAATTGGTGGTAAAAACATGTTGTGCCACAAACCTAAACAGCAACAGCTAACAATCTAGACTGAGAAATTTCAACCAAAAGGGATACGCATAAAGTATCACATCAGCCAAGATATTACCATAATGTTGTTGCCTACATTTTCATACCTGAAGAAGAATTTACGTTATAGACAACCTGAAGCCGGACATAACAGAAGCAAGCATAACAAAAGTGAAACCCTAGAATTCAAATTACGTAACTTAATGGGTCAATTTCAATTGATACGGCTAACTGAGCTGGCTACATATCAAACAATTAAATTCTATTACATTGTAACAAAAGTAAAAAAAAGTAAAATCACTTTTTCTTCTACAAAATTTTGAATAACATAGGGAGATTTGGTTACTAGAATACACATCATGCGGCAAAATCAACAAGAAAAAAATATCATAAATAGAATTTGTGCACGTCCCATCATATTTAAACGCGATTAAACTAAATCGAAAAAATTAAGGTACCGGACATTCAATTTACTTGCCCAAAAGACAGCAGCCATACACAAAAAAATACAAAGTCTTGGCCAATAACATAAAATATAGTCTAAGCCATTTTCCGTAACACTGGATAAGTAATCACTGGATAAGTAGCATCTCTATATAGAACTCTGTTCCCACGACAGTCCTTTGCTTGTCTTGAGATTCGAATGTATCCGTTGTCCCCCCAATCAGTCCCCCATGAGTTCTTCAAAATTACGTACTCCTTTGTATAGCCCACGGCGGTCAAAGAATGATTAATTTTCAGTCCAAAAGGACCGTAGTATATATCCTATTAATTAAGATTTAATTAATCTCTTTTAAATTTATTAAATCAATATAAAATTTTTAAATAATTCACCTTACCTCCCCTTCATGTTGAATGAACTTTTCTACATTAGCACCAATGCCAACACACACTGGTCCTTTGCTCAATGCTCGTATAAAAGCTTTTTCGTCATTGTGAGGGACATATTTAAAATAGGTAATAGTGACCCCCTAAATATATTAAATATATGAATTATGTTTTTTTGTAGCATGACAAATTTATTATAGTTCAAGAGATATATAGTGTTTACCTTGTATTTTCGAGTTCGGTTACGATAATCATCCTCTTCCAAAATAGGTGTATGCATGGCAAAATTGAATGCACCATCCTCGTGGTCATAAAGCATCACTCTTTTTTTTGCTTTTTTACTATACCTTGAGAAATGATCCATCAACTCTTGGGTTGATAGATCATATAGCTCACCGGTTTTAATTTTGTTAACTCCTTCGATAGCAGCCAGTGCTGAATAAATCCAACTGGCTATAAAAAAAAAACAATTATATGGTAGAAGCTAACCAATTTTTTATAAACAATTAAGGAATGCAAAGGTTCATTTCCCTCCAATCTTCAAGAATTCAAAGAAAACTTTTATAATTCACAATGCCTTCTTCTCATAGCGAATTCCTTATATAAATTGTAACTAACCACACACGTGCCTCTCCCATGTGCCACCCTTTTACACTCGCAATTGTTTTTTTGTTATACGTACGTATACTTGCATAACCAAGTTCCTATCAATACCCGTCACCCAAAAAACCACTTTGTCCTCAAGGTAGAAGTCCATAAATTGTGCCGGGATGAAAGCAAATGACTCCCATTATGCATCCTCGAAAGGGTATCCATCCCTTTGTATCAAAACCTCGTGTCCATTGATTGTCGCACACCCAATACCTCATTCAGTGTATAGGGAATAAATAATCCCTCCTTCAATCCTTAGGGCATCGGAAACACAGGTATTGAAATACCAACTGCTTTATGAAGCACTGATATATCATAATCTGGTAATTCTGAGCAATAAGCCACCAAGCCCACCTTTTCTAGCACTCGAAAAAAGGCCAATATACCTCGAAGTTAACTTAGGGTGCTTGTGACTCGCCAACGCAAGTTGTCGATACAGTCAAAGTTTTAGGTAAACCAAGTCCGTAACCTCTAACTGGATGTCACAACGTTTACCATTTGCCACTGTTGTCATTTATTGTTAAGCGCAATGAAGAGACTCCTTAAGTGTTCGTAGCATTGCGTCTCGATTCGCCAACAATGAATCAACAGCGGACAAGGGACTACTTCCCACATTGTAGCTCAATATGGGGGGAGGCAGTCTACCATACACTACTTCAAACAGTGTCACTCGTGCTGCCATATGGTATGATGTATTAGAGCTAAATTCTGTCTAAGGAATCTATTTAGCCCACTGTGTTGGTTGAGTCATCGTAAAACAACGTAAACACGATTCTAAACTCCGATTAATGAATTCTAATGACCATCTGTCTGAGGGTGATATCGCACTACTTTGCAATTTGGTCCCCGATGCGCGAACAATTTCTCCAAAAATAAACTTGTGAACACCTTGTCCCTATCCGATAATATGCTAGACGGAAATCCGTGTAAATGAACCACTTCCTTAATAAACACCTAAACAATGGACAAGGATGTAAACAGATGCTTTACCAAAATGAAATGAGCATATTTAGACAATCGATCCACCACTACTATTATAGTATCAAACCCTTCCGATTTTGGTAACCCCTCAATGATGTCCATGGAAATATCTTCCCAAATTCTCTCTGGAATGGGCAAGGGTCGTAACAGTTAAGCTGGAGCTAACGAAAAATACCTAGCTTGCAAACAAATAACGCACTCACTAACAAAAGTTTGGGCGCGAGCTTTCATCCCTACCCAATACACTTCCTTGGTAATTCTCTGATATGTCTTTAGTGCTCCAAAATGGCCTCCAACCGGTCCAAAGTGGAACTCGTGCAACAATAGTGGAATTATTGGAGAGTCGAGAAGTAGCACTAGCCGTCCATTAAAACAAAGCAAACCATGGCATGGAGTAAAACCAGTAGTAGCTTTCCTCCCTTCCACCAATGCTAAATATATATCATTCAATTGTGCATTTTCTTTGACGTGTTCTATGAACACTGCCGTATTATTACCACTGGCCAAGCTCAACATCTCTAACTCACTCACAGTAGGTCATCTTAATAGAGCATCTATGGCTGAATTTTTTTACCCTTTTTTATACTCTATGTGAAAATCATATCCCATGAATTATGTGAGCCAGCGCTAATATTCTCCCACTATACCTCCTATTCCAAGAGGAATTTTAAGCTCTTTTGATCCGAACGAACAACAAAATGTCGTCTCAGAAGATATGCTCACCACTTCTGAACCGCAAAAACAATAGCCATCAATTCTATTTCATATATCGGTTTGTGCCAATACGTCACTGGAAATGCTCGACTGAAGTATGTCAAGTGTCGGCCTTGTTGCATCAACACAACTCCTACACCCACTCCTGAAGCATCAGTTTCTACAACAAACGCCTGGGAAAAGTCTGGCAATCGCAGCACCGAGAAAGTTACCATCAAGTGTTTCAGACGTCGAAATAAATCCTCTGACTCGTCATCCCATAAAAACTTCCATTTCTTCAGTAATTGAGTTAAGGGCATAGTCATGGTTCCATAGTTTGCCACAACCCGACTATAATACAATGTCAAACCGAGAAACCCACGCAGTTCTTTAATAGATTTTGGACTTGGCCAATTCACCATAGCTTCAATTTTAGAACGATCGACAAATACTCCTTCGGCCGAAATGAAGTGCCCTAGATACACTATCCTACTAGTCCCAAAATGGCATTTCTTAATGTTTGCTACAAAATGGTTTTTTGAAGAGCTTCTAACACCCTCCATCAAGTGTTCGATGTGCTCATGTAAATCAAAATATCGTCAAAAAAAACCAAAACAAACTTAAGTAGATATGGCCTTACAATGTTGTTCATTATGGCTTTGAACATAGTCGGGGAATTTTATAGCCCGAATGACACTACGATTTCATGTGTACGAAATGTCGTTTTGTGAACAATAACTTGACGTACCCGAATCTGATATCCCGCCTTTAAATCAATTTTGGAGAAAAAATTCACCCCATGTAACTTATCAAGTAATTCATCAACCAACGGTATTGGACACTTATCTAGGACCGTGACCGAGTTAACTGCCCTAGTCTACAGAAAACACCAACTGTCGTCCTTCTTTCAGACTAACAACACTAGACTAGAAAATGAGCTCGTGCTCGAACTTTCCCTAACCAGACATTCAATCTCATTCTTCAGGAACTGTAGGTATCGATAAGGACGTACTCTTTGCCCGCATACAATTCAATAGCATGATCCTTAAAGCATTGAGGTGGTAGCGTAGTTGATTACTCAAACATTCTTGTATACTGACACAAATGGGTTGTAGCTCTCTTGGAACATTAAGCAAGCTTTGAGAGAACTCATACTCCTCCACAGCTTTCGATGAACTAGCTAAGAAATTCAACTCGAACAAAAGTCCTTGATCTTCCTCGTGAAATGATTTCATCGTGCATTGTTTTTTATTCTTCGTGCATATACTTGCATAACTAGGTTTCTATCATTATATTAGTTACAATATTAAAAAATATATATAGTCATTAGACTAAGCCTAAAACATACCATTATCTTCTTTTTGTTCTTTAACTCTACTAACGGCACCATAAACTCTCCAATCAACTTCATCTGGTAAGTACTGAAAAAAAAAGAAAAAGCTGAAGTTAATTGAGAGGAAATTTAATTTTGAATTACAAAAATATTATAAAAAAAACCTAAATAGAAATAGGCATGATAATTTTTCTAGCATTCCTCAGGATAATTTTTCTAGTATTCCTCAACAACATGCGTGTAAATAATAGCCTTGACATTTGAAATTTTTATACTGATATTAAATCAAAATAAACTTGTAAGTGAAAAAATTATTGAAAAATATAGATTTATAAATATGTTTAATGAATTATTGAACAATGATTAAATTTTTATTTTCTTTTTGTTTGTTCTAGGGCTAAATCATTAAGGGGATGTTTGGGCCAGGGAGAATGGGAAGGGAAATGGTACCCGGTGTTTGAGCCATCGAGAATCATTCCTTCTATAATCTCGTTTCCCCAAAATCATTTTTTTATTCTTCTCCTATATTTTTCACTCACATCATACTATGTTATTGTAAGAATTATGTTAAATGGTGTTTGGGTGGAGGTTATTGTAGGAGGGGATTTCAGAAGGTTTAGCAAATAAATTTTAAATACAATTAAAGTTAAGAGATTTGAGTCCTGAAGAGATGTAAGGTAATGGAATCGTTATAAATTTATATGTGTATATATATTTACAAAAAGTGGTTTTTTGAGGACTACCCATCCCTATCAAAAACAAACCTGTTTTACATTAGCTAGGTTTAGGTTAAATGATAACCAAAGATTGTGTAGGGGTAATCTAAAATTGACAATGTGAGAGTATTGTAGCAAAAGGGAAGTAGTATTGAGGAGAAAGAACCTGGGTGAAAGAAAACTTAGCCGTGTATTCGGCCAAACAAATGATAAGATCCGAGTACCTACCAACTGTGCTAAGATATATTACAAAGGTTTTAGTTTAATAAATTTAAACAACACTAATTAAATTTTAATTCAATTTAAACAACACCAATTAAATTTTTAGTTTAACAAATTTAAACAACACTAATTAAATTTTAATTTATAGGATGTATATTCTAGAAATAATCATTTTTAACTGCCGTGGGTTATATTGAAGATTATGTAATTTTAAAGAAGGGAACTAGATGGGAGATAATCAGGAAGGATTTTAGTTTAATAAATTTAATCAACACTAATTAAATTTTAATTCAATTTAAACAACAATAATTAAATTTTTAGTTTAATAAATTTAAACCACGCTAATTAAATTTTAATTCATAGGAGGTATATCCTAGAAATAATCATTTTTTAACTGCCTTGGGTTATATTGAAAATTATGTAATTTTGAAGAAAACTAGATGGGGAGAT
>JBBMEG010061070.1:0-14715 GCA_037832605.1 Cyclanthera cordifolia
TGTAAGGTATCTTATTTTCTAAACAATTTGGCATTCCGTTTGGAATTGGGAAGAGGGCAAGCCTCTGGAAAACTTGTAATCAATTCAATTTCATTCTTTTCATCTCAATTTAGCGTTCTTGTTATTTTTCGATCTTGAATCTTAACATCTGCCTTATGCATTCTTTAATCAAAACGTCCATCGGCTACTGCTAGGTCCTCTATGTAAAAAGGTGTGTTTCGTGCAGATTAATGCGACTTAAAGCCCCTTTTATCAGCTAGGGTATGAGAGGGATCAGCGTACTATTCAAGATACTTATCGCCCATGGCATTCAAGAAGTGTCAGTTGCAGGGCACTATATGGGCAGCTTCTTCAAAGGCCCTTTGAAAGCTTCTCCATTCAACAGCTGGGTTGCTTGTCTTTAGTCCTGAGTTTTCTTTTCTCTGTCATTTGTAAATTCATCTTGTCCTTTCAAGTATTTGATTTTTGTTTATTTCTGTTTGTAATTGTTTCATTTCTGTTATGTATTTGTTTCATTTCTGTTTTGTATTTGTTTCATGTACTTTGTATATCCCTCTTCTTTTATCTTAGTGAATAATTCGTTTCTTGTTTAAAAATAATTAATTAGAGAGGAAATGACTTCAAACAGGTTCGAATACAAAATGATTCTTTGATATCGTATCAAATCATGTTTAATAATAAATCAACCAAAAAGTTTAAACTAAGGTTAATTATATACACACTTTTAACCAAAATTATAATTTTTGTAATTTAACAGATTAATCTAGAGCAAAGAAAGCTTGGTGTGGGGACCAGGGGCATTTGGTGTGGACAGATGGGAGCTTGAAGCAGTTTATGTTGGCCAAATTTATCCATATCGAGGGAGGAAAGATATAGGAAAGAAGGATAAGGAAGAAGGTGAAGGGTTTACAAAAGAGAGAGGAAGGACCCTGCGCAATATTTTTAGACAATTAACATGTTTGTGAGTTTGTTTTCTTTTTCCCCTTCTAAATCTTGCCAAGTCACCTAAAGAAAGGAAGGACACAACTTGGCAGAATAGGCATCCAGTCCATTTCATGAAACTTCATGAACCACAAAAGGTATTTATCCTTGATTTTTCAAATTTTAGAATTATTCATCAAGAAACTAGAAACTAAGAAAATACAATAATTTTAAAATCTATGAAATATCTAGATATATCGTTCACATACCATAGCCCTTACTGTATGTTAGAGTATGAAAAATATTCACATTACAAGGTCAAGCGGATGTTCCATGACAATAGTTGAAATGCAGATAAGTTGAGCTCGGACACTTATTGATATAAAACAAGTCGTCAACAACAGTAGTAATAATAATATCATTATTATTAAAAAGAATATAGGTAATAGAAAAATATGTGTGGAACATACCCAAAGTTTCACGCATGCATCCATGATAACTGGAATCAGGCATATAAAGATGGTTATAGCAGACTGATCAACCTCAAGTCCATAGTGTTCAACAATTATCTCTAATAAAGTCTGCCAGCCGGATTCAGAATGATACCTGCCAACAACTTTTTAATAGCACCAGAAACTGGGAATAGAATTTGTATATGCAATGCACAGATTCATAAGAGAATTGTACAAGGTAATGAGATAAATACAGACACAACATAATCGATAACAACATAACTAGAAAACCACAAGTTGAATTATTCAATTTAAAATTCTATGGTATATGGTGCATTCTTGCAAAATAAAAACTACATGTTTATTGTTTATGTATATTGTTTAATCATTTCACTTGAGCAGACGCAGTTCATCAATCGTAAGTACTAGCTCAAGATGATTTGCAAATTGAATTAAATTTTCTGATTTCTCAACTTGCTCTGGTGTGAAATTATAATAAGGTAATAACTCACCTCTGAAAGTTTTGATCAAGCCAATACAATCAAAATAGCAAGGAATTCTCTGGTTTATCCTTCTGCAATGTCCACTTAATTTGAAGACCTTGTTTAGCCGGTGATTCTTTGACTAACTAATAAGAATCAATTTCCTCATTAACAAGTCAACCAGACAATTGCTCAACCGACATAAGTGTGCCAGGGTCATGCTTGTCCAGTGCGTGTTGCACATGACTACATGCCCATTCATACTCCTTTTTATCATGCTTTCATAATATAGACTTTACTTTTCCTGTTATTTTCATTCCCATGTAATTTAGTAAGTGTTTGACTCGCCATTTTGATGTGCAAGCCAGCATCAACAATCAAATCATATTTCAAATTCTTTCTCTATAGTACAAATTCTTTCACCCGTCTCTAAAATCGTGTCTCCCTCTCCCCTTTGGCATTGTTCATTGGTGTTGGAAGGGGTGTCGCTTCCTCACCCGTTGTTTGACCTTCGACCTTCCTCTCCTCCCCTGAAACTTGTCCCCACATAGTTTTCGTCTTCTTGTCTCTCCCTGATGGTTTGAAGCCTATGTGTGCAAGAGGTCTCTCTCCCCCTTCTCAACGTGAGTCTGCCTCTACTCTTCCTTATTCTTTGACTACAACAAGCACAACGTCGACTTCACCTTTGACCCACACCGGCCTTAGCAAAGCGCCACTCTCCTTCCTCTGACGAGCAAGCTCTGAAGCTTGTCCTTTTTCCATGGACCAGAATGGCATTTAGGTCGATTATTGACCGAACATCATCGAGCTCAGGCCCTCATCCACCATCAACCAGTTTGGCATCTACATCGACATTGACCGAACAACCAGAGCTCACAATCACTCCAACCTCTCTCTCCTTCCTCTTATCAACCAGAGTAGCACCTATGTCGTTCCTCTTGACCCTCTAGCTTGGATCACAGGTGGTGCTGCATCAATCATCTCTCTCTTATCTAATACATAATTGAGGACACATCCCTGATTGATCTTTCTTTCTCCCTCGACGTTTGTTGGTTGTCTGTTGCGACTCAACCAACCCCTCTGACCAAGAAGATGATATTTTGGCACGATTTTTTTTTTTGAAAGATAACAAAACTTCTCATTAAGAATATGAAAAGGAATACAGAAAGATGACAATCCCCGAAGGGAGAGGAAAAAAAGATATTTTGGCACGATTGAAGAGAGGAACCATGATTTTGTCTATTGATCAACAGTTACCCATTTTGACTGGTTTCCAACACAAACCACTTTGTTTCTTGACCCGATTTGGTGCTTTATAGCATTAAAGTTTTTTTCTTGATGTACTAGATGATTGGCTTGTTTTTCTCCTTATTGATCTTGCTGACATGACCTTCTCTCTTCCCTCATCTAACTCTTTCATAGAGTTAAAAGGTTTTCATTTCCTATTTAAAAAAAACAAAAGAGATGTGGAAGTCTGCCACATTAAAAATGTCTCATAACGTACTACAAGGGAGTATGACTAATCAGCCATCTTACCAAGTTATATGGCAGATGCAATATAGTTGATGTGATCTTTATTGTTGTGTTATATAACACTTTCAAAGACAAAAACATTTCAAAACCTTCTCTCCCCCTTTTGCAAAAACTTCTTTCTGAGTTCCAAGAGGAAGCTTGCTCCCAGTAGTGCCACTTGCTTTGCCTTTTCATTTTGCTCACTTGTTCACCGAATTAAAGCAGGTGTCTCACGATCACTTCGCGAGCACAATGAAGTTGGATAGTGACAACTGGTATCGAAGCTTTGTTAACTCCTTTCAAAAGTTTCTATAATCATGATCGAGAAGAGACGATTAGGCAGCTTTCACGTTGACCGATTGGTTGAGATAAAAGAGGAGATGCTCTATCTAAAAGAGGTCTGTGACAATGCCAAAGCCAATAAGATTGACACAGTTGCTAGCCGCTTAGATGGAATGCCTGTCCAAGAGTTGATGATGAGGGTCGAGACTCTCTAGGACATAACCACACGACTCGTGTGTTCGAGCATGTTGATAGTTGTTGGGCTTTGTTGCCTTGCCTATATGGAAAAGCACGTCAAGAGCATGGAAAACATTCAAGGTCTATAGCTCAGTTAGACACTGGCCTTGCTGAAAACATTAGAACTACGCTCGATAACCTCAATACAGAGTTGGGTAAGTTAAGTGCCCGTGTTAATCTCACTATGCTAGTGGTGGGTAATCAAGCCCCAACTGGGGAATGCCCCCAGCTGAACAAGGTAAAAGTACCTAAACAGAAGCTCTTCTATGGGATTTGTGATGCCAAAGCTTTGAAAAATTTCCTGTTTGACATGGAACAATACTTCAAGGCTGCAAACACCACCGTTGAAGACTTGAATGTCACACTATGACAATGCATCTAGATGTAGATGCCTAGTTGTGGTGGCAAACGCGATACATGCACATCCAAAAAGAGAGATGCACCATTGACACATGAAAAAAATTGAAACAAGAGTTGTATTCTCAGTTCTTCCTTGAGAATGTCAAAATTGTGGCAAGACATAAAATATGCAAGCTGAAGCATAGGTCTTGGACAAGGTCAAAGCTCTACGAGCAAATGATGCAAACCATGTCAAAGCTTATGTTGCGACCGAGCGATTATTTGACCTAAAGATTGAAGGCAACAATGAGAAATCTCAAGATGTGAGGCAGGACAAAATTTTTGCACGCAGAGCAACAGGAACAGCTGCCCTAACTCTCTCAATAGTAAGAGAGGAGACCAGTCAGGAAAAAACAAAGAGCAAGGGTTGCCTCAAAGAACAAGGCGAAGGTCTCAATAGCCAACCAACTACAATCCAAGACCCTTAGCTTTTTTTTCTATGCAAAAGTCCCTGTAAAATGTCAGAGTACACGAATTAACCACCCCTCCATGTCCACCAAGCGTCACTCGAAGAAAAGACAAAAGCTGAAGTTGAAACCAAAACGGTGCACCTAGTTGCTTTGGAAGAGGAGGAAAGGGAAAACCCTCGCATAGGTGCGCTGAAGTACATATCTACCCTATCCCTATATAAGAAGAAATTTGGGGAGTCGACAAGCAAATGCTTCATGTATGTTGATGCCTGGTTAACGTAGCAAAGAGCACTATAGCGAACTATGGGGCCACCCATAATTTTATGTCAGAGATAGAAGCAAGACATCAGAATGTAGGTTGGTATAGTAATGAAGGACGGATGAAAGCCGTCAATTCTATAGCTCTGCTAGTGTCTAGAATCACGAAGAGAGCGAGAAGTTAGGAGATTGGATCGGTCACGTCGACTCTCTTGTAGTCAGAATGAGCGACTTTGATGTCATATTGAGGATAGAATTCATGCTTGAACGCAAAGTTATCCCAGTGCTACTGACTTAATGTTTAGTCATCACTGGGTGCAATCCCACCACCGTGAAAACCAAGATGAAGCACCTAAATGACATGTGTTTCCTATTGACCCTTCAGCTGAAAAGGGACCCGAGTGAATGTCAAGACACTTAGTCTCGTGTTGAAACATCTTTTTATAAGAAAGTTGAGGTAGAAGTCTTTGATGGGTCAGAAGTACCTAAATGAAACGTCGATGAGGCGACGCCCTTCCAAGGAGTTGAGTTAGCCGATTCCCTCATGGAACGCCTTTAAAGCATTAGCCGAAGAGGCTGGCCAAGCTGATATTCATAGTTCAAGCATGCAGAAGTTTCGTGAAAGACTGGCAAAGAGTGACGAACAATGAGGTCCGTTGGGATTGCAAGGACAAGACGGTAAGTTCCTTATCAAGTAATATGAAAGATGCAATATAGCAGATGTGGTCCTTATTATGCATTATATTACACTTACAAAGAAAAAAGCATTTCAAAGCCTTCTTTTTCCTTTTTTGAAAACATTTTCTTACAAAGTACCTCACGATTGCTTCACGAGGACAACAAAATTGGATCGTGACACCCATGACCATTTGGTCATGAGTTCGAATCTTCCGCGTCAATTGTTGTTCAACTAAAAAAGAATAAAACCTCAACAAAAGAAATCCTTCAAAGGTGCAAGGAGGTGCACAAGTCTTGAGGGAGCTTTCAATTCCCAAATCCAAACTGCAACGTCTATTAGGAATGAACTTTTGAATAAATAAATAAATCCAAAACTGTTTATTCTGTTCTGTGCACTATAGGTTTAGTTTTGAATTGAAGAATCTCTTTAACCATATTTCTCTACATACCATGATTTGAACAGTTGATGGGAATTCCAGTTTAATAATTTCTTAGACGTGCCAGCTCCAGCAACCTTAAAAGAGTGAAGAGGTTAACTCATGAACCCCACGACAGAGTTATTATATTCAAGGCCTACATCAATTCTTCTTCTATACTCTTCTCTATTATAAAGCTTGAATTGAATAATTAGAGTTGAGAATTTGAATCATGAGATACCTCAATTCACAGATACTTTTTTCTACTATTTTCTACGCTGATCTACTGTGACAGTGTCTCTCAATTATAACGACTCCTTTTTTGGAAAGATAAGAACTCTTCTAATTGAGAGACTCAAATCATCTTGCCACATTTTGCAAGCATTACAAATCAGGTAAAATTTGTGAATTTTTTTACGAAACAAGGGCCAAAAGGAATAGACTGGATCTTGAGATCAAAAAATATCTTATCAAGCATTTTCTCTATGTAGTAACATAGATTATCATGTCTGGTAAACAAAATAATAGATTTATGACCACGGAAGCATATGCAAGGAATTGATAAAAACAACATTACAATGACTGAACACTTACCCTAAAAAAATATCTGTAATTAGTATAATTAAAAATGCCTTCCCAGTATCTGATATATTGCTTATAATTTTATAACCTGTAAATTTCAGCAAAGCTACCTGCAAAGTTCAGAGATGAAAAAGAAAATTGATTATGTAGTGCATATTGGATTAGCAGCTAACGATTGCTTAGCCAAATAAAATAATAATTAAATTAATACAAAAATATCTGCCGAACTTAGCTAACATAGTTCACTATCCATTCAGGAACTTTTCAAGACATCATAACAGTCATGATACTCATACTTCAAACATAGTCTTGTCTCACAGCCCATTACTAATGGTGTTTCAAGATATCTCCAAACCCTAAACCGGCAGCTTTCCTCTTTGGCTTCCTCTCTTGACCATAGAAACTTTATTGGTACACGAGATTTCTAATCAGAGGTTAAGCAGAAGTTTGTGGAACTGCTGCAACTGCAATGTCCACTCAATTAAGTTTTTAAAGAAGGTTATTTAAAAGGGGAAGTTAACTCTGAATAAAATGGAAGATGAAAAGTCATTTAGAATTAATAAGAGAGTTAAATTCTAAAAATGTATGAAGTAAGCAGAAGGAAGATTCTCAATCCGTCAAAATTATAAGATGATGGATGTGTTGGTAATGAAAGATGAAACTTCAATGCATTCTGGTAAAGTTCCAGTTAAGGATGGCGGCAATTCAGTATGTTCATTTAATGAGAAAAATGGAAAAATAAGGGAGAGGTACAATCAAGAAAGGTTATAAGAGAAGGGGCTTTAGGCAATCAAGTTTCATTTATTAGGATGAGTGGACCAAGTGAGGCCAAGAAGAACGAAGATAATCGTAAAAATAGTAATTGACAATATGTTAGTCTTCAATGCGTTTATTTTTTCCTTATGTTAAGATCTAGGTTGCACATATTTGAATAACACGAGACAATTATCTCCAATTTAAACGAAAGATTCAAAGCCAATAAGCTTTTTGGAACCATCTGCATCTGAGATTTCCTACCTTCACTCTCTCTCTTTCTTTTCTTTTCTTTTTGGATAGGAAACAAAGACTTTCATTGATGAATGAAAAGTTACAAAAGGACTATCAATTACATAAAGCTTTTCCAATGATAAAGTAAAGTGTTAAAGCTATAATTTTTAAATGGAAAAATGTTGCATGCCATGTAATAGCAAGAAATAGAGTCCATAATATTGTTCTTTGATATAGGGTTGTCAGAGAAAATGGTCTCATTTCTAATCCTCCATATTGTCCACCAAAAAGCACATATAAATGAGATCCATAGAGTTTGTTTTTCATCAAAGGATGACCAACAATAGGCAGGATAATCAATTCTTTTGTAGTCCCAGGACTCACCATCTTCCATTTGAAATCCGTAAGAATTTGGTTCCAAATACAGTGGTCAATCTTACGTTGGCTGAAGATGTGGATCTGAGATTCATAATTCGAAGAGCATAGCTGGCAGCACTGATGGGGTGGGATATCAGTAAAGCTCGGTTTTCTACCTTCACTCTCCCAGCTATCAGATAGTGTTTATTCAATCCCTTCACTCAAATATCTTGAGCTTTCATTATTTTTATGGTCATTAGAAACTAATGTTATAATGACAATTGACAAGGGGTAAACCGTATATAACATCCCCATTTCAACAATAAAAAGCCAGAGAGGGAAAAGAAGCTGTAACTTACTTTACTTTGATTGAAGTACAAAAGAATGAAC
This sequence comes from Cyclanthera cordifolia, assembly GCA_037832605.1. Lineage (NCBI taxonomy): Eukaryota > Viridiplantae > Streptophyta > Magnoliopsida > Cucurbitales > Cucurbitaceae > Cyclanthera > Cyclanthera cordifolia. The sequence continues at coordinate 8,364 of JBBMEG010061070.1, forward strand.
AATGAGATCCCAAATACCATGTCTGACCATATGTTGGCAAATGCTTTACGGTTCTCTAACCTCCATTCATCTCTCAATGCTAACCTGTTGAAGCAACAAGATACCAACCAGAGAAAAAATTGTAAGGAGAGCTTCCTTATACCAAATGAAGCAACATGGTTCTTATACAAAAAAATATACACAATTATGTATGTTTGTGTGTATATATGAATGATGTATGGTATGAATGCATTGTGTATGCTTCTTGGGTATTTTTGTAACCTCACCCAAAGCTAAAAAACAGCACGTGCAATTATTATCTATGATACCTTTCAACATTGATTATTTACATGAACGGAAATGCAAATGAAAAATATTAATGAACACATATAACAAGGTTCCATCAGTGTAATTTAGCGGTTTTCTTTTTTTGGAAATTATGCTTGTTGAGAAAAATATTTGCCAATTGCAGCTCTAGCCCGTAGGAGGGAAGAGAGAATGTGTCTTCTGGTTGAACTATGTTAAACCACCAATCAACCCAAAAGCTTAAGCTAGTAGGTTGGGGGTAAATTTAATAATATCAACTAACACTCTGCCTCACTTGTGGGCTTAAAAATTTGACAAATGTCCTACAAGTGGAATTTAATTTTAAATGAGAAGGGAATGACTTGGCAGGGTCTTGAACACATGACCTTCTACTCTTCTGATATCATGTTTAATTATGTTAAACCATCATTCAACCCAAAAGCTTAAGCTAGTAGATTAGAGGTAAATTTAATTATATCAACTGAAACTTTTGATAAAAGGTGATTCAATTATAAAAAGTATAAGTAAATTGGTGAAACAACTGGACACCAGGGAGCACGACCAAATATTCCAAAACTAACAAAACAACTGCTGAAGCTTTAAAATTTTGAAAATCGTATAAGCTCAATACATGCTAACCTAAATCAAGATAAAATGTTATACTGTATAAGAATGGAAAGCGCTAATGGTATAAACTACTTGCAAGGATTTATTTTTAGCGTTGATTTAGGGAGAGAAAATCAGGTAATGAAAGAACTCTGATAGGGAAAGGGAAAAAAAGAGTCTACAGACAAGGGGGAAACAGGCATAGTTAAAACAAATGGATGGCCTAAAACTGTGGTTCAGTAGGGTTTTTTACATCTCCTTTTTAGAGAAAAGCTCATCTTCGATTGAGAAAAATGAAATTATACAAAAGGAGAACCCAACAAGAAGAGCTTAAGAAAAACCTAAACGTACAAAAAATCTCCTATCTGAGAGAATAGGGCCAAAGCCTAACTATGATTTACAAAAAATCTTCAGAAAGAGACAGGCATTATATAGACAAGATACCGGTCTCTTTCTAGGACCTTCTAACCTCCTACCCCATAAAACAGCAAAAGGAACTTGTTGACTCTTATCTCAACCATTAATAGCAGGCGAAGCAAAATTTCAACCATCATTTAACAACATTCGAATCTTAAGCTTTAAGAAACTTAGTTGAATCCGAAGACAGAACAATGGATGCAAACTTACGCTTTATGCCGTAATTCCCACCATAGCTCTTCATCAGAAAGAGGAGGGGATTTTCCAATTTCCATCTCAAGTTTGAATCTTGCTTTCTCAACTTTTAATTCCTCAACTATCTCAAGTTTTTGGTGTCTTCTCACATCAAGAAACTGTGCTGCCAGTGGTACTTTCTTGACATAGCTGTTAGAATTGAGAAACATGTCCGTTATTCACAGAGATAACTAAGAGTTTAAGAACTCTTATGCAAAAAAAATCTAAAAGTTTAAGAATAGTCAGTTTGCTACAAAAGAGAATCTTTACAAATGAATTAAGTATTAACTTAAGAATCTACCAACAGAAACTTTTACAAGAGTAATTATCCACAAACCATTAAAACAACTTAAGATTAAAAAAATCATGCTTTGAGTATAATTATGGTTTATATACTCATTTTCTTCTAAAGGTTTGTAGGGGTAGTTCCATGCAGTTTGATTGACTCTGTTGCCAACTCTGAGGGACAACTCCCAGAAAGACATTTTTATAAGAAAAAAGAACAAAGAAAGAGACGGATACTAGTAGTAATTGGAAATAATAAACCAGCGAATGAGGATTTGAAATCTTTAAAAGGATAGTAATAAAACGTAAATTCCATGTAACCAAATTTCCCATGAGCTAGGGACCCTCTCTAGAGAATCTTTCATGGTTTTTTCAAACTTGGAAGCTACTATAGTAAGAAGTCAGAATTCCAAAAACAGAGAGAAAGTTTGATCATGGTACTTCATGAACTGCAAATTTAAGCACAAATTAAGTTACTGATACATAAAGATAAGGGACAAAAGGTATCCATAAAAAATTTCAGTTTTTGGAATAACACACTATTTCCTTTTCACAGTTTACCAGAGCATTTCTTATTACACTATTTCTTTATCATAGTTTACCAGAGCACTTCTAATAACACGCTATTTCCATCTCATTTATAGTTGTAGAAGAGACAATATGTGAGTACCCTAATAGTAAACGGTTTAAAGTACTGAGGTTAAGACATTTGGAGAGAAATCCAAATTTTTTAAAACTCAAATCAATTTATAAGGTATTATTCAGTGTAGCTTGTGTTTACAGAGATTCAAACTGCTGCTTCTGAAAAACATTTTAAGAAAACTTGCAACGTATGAAATTCTGCTGGTTGTTACTGATATGAATGGTTTAGAGATAAGGAACGGTTTAAATGAACACAAATAGTCATTAAAGATGAGTCCATTTGATCATGGTACTTCATGAACTGAAAATTTAAGCACCAATTAAGTTACTGATACATAAAGATAAGGGACAAAAGGCATCCATAAAAAATTTCTCTCTAAAGGCATGACACATCATAAAGAAACACTAATCATCTATTACCTATCAAGGAAAGGCATGAGAACATAATCGTGAACCCCGAAATCCAATGCCCAGGGTATAATTATTAAGATTGTCAGAAATTTTGCCTGCAAAACATCATAATTAGAAGATCTTAGAATAGCAATGGTTTCATTCTGAGAAACAATGTTAAAACCAGTGATTTCCAAGTGCAAAAAGTTGACGGTTCAGTGCTATTTGAGAGGAACCAATAATCAACAAGTGTATAATGAGTTCTATCTGAAAGGAACCAATAATCAACAAGTGTATAATGAGTTCTATCTGAAAGGAACCAATAATCAACAAGTGTATGATGAGTTCTATCTGAAAGGAACCAATAATCAACAAGTGTGTGATAAGTGCTACTTGGATGCTGAAGTTCTGAAACAGTAAAATTAATCTCGTCCTACCACAAGAAGGTTTGAAAACACGTGTAAGAGAGTGAAGCATCATATTAATATCTAGCCCATATTTGGTGAATTCTCGACCAATTTTGATCAAGATTAAACAACCTTCTCATCTTCTGCATGCTTTGTTTTTTCAAGAAACTGAGCTTTCAATTTCATTTGAGAAAAATGCAAGAATGTCTGAGTAAGAACATAAAAAAACAACCCCACAAAAGGAGTCCCAACACTAGCTACAAGAATTGACTCCAATTTCAAAGAATGAGACCAAGATGTTAATTACAAAAAACCCAATGCACCCATGAGAATGCAATCTCTTCGCATCCAGACTCCAGAGTGTTTAGATCATAAATGGAAACCCCAAATTACCCTAAATTAGATTGTGTGGGTTGATGTTACCTTCCCAAATAATTTTTATTATATAGGAACTTCCCAAATAATTTTTATTATATAGGAACTTCCCAAATAATTTTAAGAATTTAACTCTTGACATCATACAGAGTATGGCAATAACTATAAGTTACTAAAACAAAAACTCAACGTAGTAGTAAAATAAAAGTTGATAGCAAATGATATTAATACTAGTCAGAACCTGTCCATTTATGGCTATAACACATTGCATGCATGAGCTTACCGAATTTAAGGAGGCATACTGGAATACACGGTCTTCATACAGCATGTCATCTTCCTTTCCAAAAACCAAATCTCTGACTGACTCAACAAGACCCTTTTCAGGAACTAAATCACTGGCATCTGACAATTCTTCATTCGATTCCCCAAGACCATTATCCCAATCTTGACTCCTCGAAGTTCCAACGCCATCCGTGTCATCATAAAGCCAATCAGTCCACCTCTGCCCCTGCTCGTTCCTCACATCTTCTTGTGCTTCCTTTAACTCAATAATGGCATCAGCCCTCTTCTTCCACGCCTCAAATTTCTCATCATCAGACAAATCTCCATCACCTGCAACGCTCTCCAACTCCTCCTCCAGCATCCCATCACTTTTCAAACCTAACCAATTGCCATCATCGTCAAAGAAAAACTTCTGCCACCAACTCCTCTTCCTCGAATACCCATCCTTCTTCTTGGCATTAAGAACATGCCGACTAAGCCTTCTTCTCTTTCGACCCAACAAAGCCACTTGATGAAAATAATTGCACGAAGGAAAATTGAAAACACAAGACGCCTTGCAGTCAAGAAAGATTAACGGGGGGCGTAATAGCATTGACGTGTTCATCAAGAACATAAGCATCAACCCACATTTTTCAGATTTCCAAATACGATAATAATGCACTCAAATTAGAGGAAATCAGAGAAATTAAAAGCAATGAAGAACAGTTCTAATAACCAGTATCTTATCTTATAATTCAAGATGCATGACTCGAAAAAGAAACTCGTAAGGATTGAATTGAACAGAATCATAGAAACTTAGCTCCGCATTGTTGATTGGAAACGGAAAAGGGAGCAAAATCGTTTCGGCGAAAGTTCTTCCCTCTCGTGAAAATCCGCTTGGTCTGAAGCTCAGCATAAAGGAGGTGGACACGTAGCTAAATCTACGGATCATTCCAGAATTACGGAATTGACACTCTCGTTTGGGGGATAAACCAAACATTTTCATATTATTTTTTTAAAAAAATAAGTGACTTTTTTTTTGTTGACCCTGCTTTTCAATCGTTGACCAATCTGAAATAATCAATCCACGATTTCTTTGTTTAGTGGTAATCAGTTATTACAAAGCATTTAAACTTTTTATGCATATGAATATCTAGCTATTTTTTTATTTTTCATTTCTTTTTATTTATTTAAATCAATTATGGATACAATGAAATAAATATAAGATGTAAAATAAAGTTTTAATTTATTTTAAATTAAGAAACATATTAACTTTTAATTGATATTTGAAAATAAATTATATAACTAAATAGAAAGAAAAGAAAATTGTCAGCAAGAATAGTAGCTCAACAATATTAGTAGATATCTTATGATTAAGTGGTCATAAATTTAAGTCTTACCCTTAAATTTGTTGTACTTATTTGAAAGTAACCAAGTTTTAATCATTTTTAAATTGTCAGCAAGAATAGTAGCTCAACAATATTAGTAGATATCTTATGATTAGATTGGCGTGAGACCAATATCGTATTCTCTATCTAATATAAGAAATCATGCACTCCATTTCCTTCCTTTTTGTAAAAACCAACTCATATCGTGAGCTTGCTGTCGAAACTGCGACTCGCGCAAATTTGAAGCCACCAAAGATTCTGACTACGCCGTGTCGGATCCATCGACTTCGTCAGTGCTCATTCTCTCTCCACTTGTATCACCATCATGAAGGTCATAAACTCCCATCAATCCTCGTCTTCATTCGATTAGGTAATAGTTTTATCTTGATTGTGGTTTGTGGAAAAATGCAAAAAAATAGTTATAATATTAGATAGTGTGGACATCTGTGTCAAGACTAATTGGTGACGGAAGAAGTAGCTCATCTATCTTAAAACTATGATATTTTGTTAAGTTTTTGACTCTACATCATCTAACTTGGGTTAATTAAATGTAACCTTAGTTAAATGTTGGGTTAGGTCAAATTAGGTTTAAGCCTTATAAGTCTATATAAGGCATCATTTGGATGTTTTGAGAGTTTAGACACCAATTTTGTACCATTGAGAGAGTTTTTTTTATGGCTTTGGCATTTGAATAAAGATCATCTCAAGAATTTCGATTGTGGATGTAGGGCTAGTTCCCAAACCACGTTAATTCTGGTGTTGCTTTTTCATCATTTTCTTCTATTTATTGATTCATCTCATTTATGTTTTCAATTTGATTGTTTTTCTCTCAATTGGATGTAAATTCTAAAATTTGGTTCAACAATTTGGTATTAGAGCCTCGTAATTGAAGTTTCTGCTTTGTTTTAAATTTGTATTACTTATGATTTTAAAATTTTGATTTTACCTATGCGTTCATTCGAGAATTGTCCGATGAGTCTATCACTATCTTATTCAACAATTGAGTAATTTTGCGATTCTTGGTGGCGAGATTTGAGATTGCAGCAAGATTTTGGCATTGTT
>JBBMEG010061092.1:2766-14710 GCA_037832605.1 Cyclanthera cordifolia
CTTTTTAGCTAATTTTGTGTGTAATTTTTATTTAGTATATATGTTTATAAATCAAATATTTTTATTCACATTTCATATAAATGTTTTGATGAGATATAAGGACCAAATATAATTATGAGAGTGTTTAGACAAAAGAAGTAAACAAAAACCAACTTTCATTATTAATTTTTTTTTTCAGTTTTAATTTATTTTAGGTTAATTTTAATTTTTTTTCAGTTTTAATTTATTTTAGGGTTCTCTTTGGCCATACCTTCCGTACTTTGTTTACATCTCAAAAAAATTTATATTTCGAAATCAATGGACTATTTTTAAAATCACGAGAACTAAATTTTAACCATGTATAGAGAACAAATTTATAATTTACACTCAAATTTCAAGATTATAAACTTAGCTAACCAAAAGTTAATTTTAAGCTATAAAGTTAGTTAGGATTTTTTAGTATTTTCTTAAAAGTTATTGAGACATCTTTCTTAAGGAGGTATTTGAAAGAATGAAAATGCAAATAGTTATAAGTAGAATGAAAATTAGATAGAACATAAAAGATAATAATTATGGGTAGAATGAAAATTTTGAGAGTACTTGAAAAAGAACATGATGAAAAAATGATTATTGTGTGAAGATAACGATTTATGAAGAGAATAATTATTTATGTTTGGGTGAATGAAATGATTATGAGAAAAATAAAATAATGAGTATGATCTATAATGATGTACCTGGAGCTTTTAAAACTAATGCTCGTCCACGTAAAATCCACAGTTTTTTTGCGAGAATTAGGGTGGGGTTACTGGCCGAGGGATCGGGTCATGAGAATCTTTCATTTATTTCATTTTAATATTTATTTTAAATAATAATTTCAAATAATTAAATATTTTTTAGATAATATCTTTCAAATGCGAATCATTAAAGAAAAATGCTTATTTGAATATATGAACAAATATATTTTATCTAAAAACTAAATATATAAAATAAAGTAAAATTAAAAAAAAAATTGAGGTGGGAATCGAAAAAATAGTCCCCGTCCCCTACGAGATTTCCTAGGGGTCGGGGCAGGGCAGGTCTTGGAGATACGACTCCACAGAGAAAATAGATAATGTGAGTGAAAAATAATTATGAGAAGAATAAAAATTGTTATATAAAGAATAAAAAGCTGTTGAGACAAGATTAAAAAAATGATTTTGAAAGATAAAAGTACCAAATACAAATAATCATCAAAGCCTAACAACAAACCTTTCCCAATAAAAAAACCTATCTAAACAGAAAAAGCTAAAGAAACAAGAGAGCCACCTGAAATTAGACCATCTTACTCCTTAAAAAAAATTATGTTACAAATTGAACAGAACCGGAAGAAGTGTTTGGACGAATAATTACTAGAAAGATTAGAAATGAGAAGTTATTACAAATAATTTTGAAGAACAAATTGTATTTATGTTTAGATAAAATTTTTGAAGAATAATAATTATAAAAATTCATTTTTAATAATTTCGTGAAAGTTTCAAACAAATCTCCGTTCATGCATGAGGCAGTAAGAGTTCAATAAATATTCATCAACGGTTGATTTTAAAAAAGATTTGAATAGCGTTGATCAGTCCAACAACAATCAAGTTCACTCAAGAATATGAATCTGTCGATGAAAACAATATAAGAGAGGAACTTCGGGCTTGAATGGGTACGAAACTTGTCCCGAAAAGTAAACACATCCGCCACAAGCTCTTAAACTTCAATTTTGTGTCCCAAAAGATTCTAAACTTAAAAGAAAAATGTTATTAAGTTCTATTAACTTTTAGTTTTGTGTTTGATAGATTTTTTAATTCTCAAATTTGTAGGAATAATCCATGGACTTATTTGACATTTTTAAAACTCTTTTGAGCTTCCTAACCTAAAATTTCAAATACAAAGAACAGAGAACAGTTCTGGGCAAATGATTTTAGAGGAGGTAAATTGTTAACCTTCTTCACCACACATGGCCTTATCTTATTGATAGAATAAAATGGTTAATAACCAATGGTACAAGAATAGTAATAAATATATGAATGACCACAACAAAACTAGGTACAACAAGGACATCAACCAATGACAAGGAGAGAGGGAGTCTACGTCGTAACATCCTCCCTCAAACGTGGCACGAACTAGCTGAGGCCAAGTTTGTCTCGCAAAGACTGGAAGCGAGCTCCTGCCAAAGGTTTAGTAAAGAAGTTTGCTATTTGTTGAGCAGAAGGAATGTATCGAACATCAAGTTTCTTGCATTTGTTTTGATCCCGAAAAAGTGTAAATCGATCTTCCAGTGCTTGGTTCGAGCATGAACAATAGGATTGTGAGCAAGTGCCCGAGCACTGTGATTGTCACACCAGGTAGTTGGGGCAGTAGTCAACTAAATCTGAATTTCATATAGCAGAGAACAAATCCAACAAAGCTCACACACGACATGGGCAAGGGCCCAATATTCTGATTTTGCACTCGACCTGGACACCACTTGTTGCTTCTTATAAGACCATGAAACCATAGTTGAACCAAGATATACACAATAGCCACCCACGAATTTACGGTGTATAGGACACACGACCCAATCAACATCTGAGAACCCAATAAGGACCGTCGAAGGCACAGGTTGAATAGCCAATCCTAGATTGATGGTACCATGAAGATAGCGTAGCACACATATGTCTAGTCGGCTTCTGTGGAGAATTGGGCATGCTGGCTAAGTTTGTTCACGACAAATGCAATATCTGGCCTTGTAAGCAGTGCATAAAGCAATGACCCGAGCGTGCTACGATACTGGGAAGCGTCGGGAAGAAGTGGACTAGAAACTCGAGAAGTGTGGGTAGTAGTGGTCATGGGAGTAGGTACAACCTTTAAGTTGGTCATGTTGAACTTGGCAAGTAACTCTTTGATGTAGGAGGTTTTGGTGAGGGTCATACCTTCGGCTGAACGCTGCAACTGGACCCCAAAAAGTAATGAAGAGGACCAAGATCTCGAAGAGAGAATTGAGTGCAGCTTCTGTATAAATTGCGTGACTAAGTTTATATATGTGCCCGTAATAATCATGTCATCAACATAGATGAGGATGAGGACTAAGGAAGTCTCATGACGCAGATAGAACATAGAGGCATCAGACTTTGATTGATAAAAGTTCTAGTTAGTGAAAATAGCATATAGCCGTTCATACCAAGCTATAGGGGCCTACTTTAAGCCGTAAATAGCTTAATGAATCTTACTATATGATGAGATCGACTAGGACCAGCATAGCCTACAGGTTGAGGCATGTAGGCAGTTTCTAGTCTCATGAAAATCTACGCCCGTAGTTTGAGAATACCCTTTGGCTACCAGTCTGGCCTTGTATCTCTCTATAGACTTATCAACTAATTTCTTCTAACTTGTATATCCATTTATTGCCAACTAGATGTTTGTATCATAGCTTAGAGACTGTTACTCGCCAAGCTCTAAAAGAGAGAACACTCAACCCCACTTAGCAGCAAAAGATGAAGCAACAAGTCCAAATCAACATTGATACCATATTAGAAAGTGTGGACATCCATCTCAAAACCAATTAACTTTGAGAGGAGTAGCCCACCCTATCTTTTTAAAGATGTTGAAGAATCCTCACTTTTTCAATGTGGGAGAATTGCCACATTGGAAAAGCCATCGGACAAAATTTGAATTTGTAGACCGTAATACCCACTTTGGCTCACTCATTTGGGTCGAGTCTAACACTTTGAGATCATCAATGTCCACTTAAGTATTTTGCCCACTTGGGTAGGGTTCTCAAAATTTTTTAGGAATTAACAACCCGAAACTCTGATACCAACAAATAACATAGAACTGTTCTGGACAAATGATTTAAGAGGAGGTAAATTGTTAACCTACCTCACCACACATGGCCTTATCTTATTGATAGAATAAAATGGTTAGTAACCAATGGTACAAGAAGAGCAATAAATATATGAATGACTACAATAAAGACGTGGTACAACGAGGACATCAACGAATGACAAGGACATAGAGAGTCTATAAGTGGTAACACAAATTTATGGTAGTATACATAATTTTTTGATATTGATACATTAAATTACATTTTATATTTAATTAGACCAGTTAATTTAACAATTCTCTTTTAGACCAACAAAAGTAGTTCTTTAAGGTATGGTTGGGTCACCAAAAATAAATACAAGAGAATGAAAATGATTCTTGTTGTTTCAGCCACCGAAAATCTCCAAAATCACTTTTTTTTTTTTTTTTTCTTTTTACTTTTAAAAAAAATTATTTTCATAACTAATTTTTTCTTTACATAACTATTTTTCAATCACATCATACCCATTATTTATTTTTTTCATAATCATTTTCCTCACCAAAAAACATCATGAACTATTTAATATAAAAAGTTACAATTTCCAATCTATTAATTCTCAAATTTTGTAGAATTCACGCATGGGCACCATGTGCAGTTAATTAGTGTTGCCCTTAGCTAATTCCTCATCCATGTCTGCCGTGTTGTAGCATATATATGAAAAAGAAAAAGAAAAAAAAAAAAAAGAAAAAAAAAAGAAAGAAAGTAAGTTAGACTGATGAGATGTAACTTAGTAGATCAAACGATGAAAAGTAATCCTTTCGCTTTCCTTACTCATCTCTTTCCACCGCACGTGCGCATATATATGAAGGCTAAAGCCTTGTTTATTAATTAATTAATTAATTTTTTGAGAGTAAAGCCTTATCTAACTAGCAGCAAATAAATAAATATTTATCAAAATTTTCAGGATCATGAACAAAATGAATAGATCACAGGAATTCATTCACTTGCAAAAGAAAAAAAAAAAAAAAAAGGCACCACAAGCTTAGTTTATCATCAAATAGAACCATCATGTTTGATTTGATTGTCAAGATCTTAAGAAACTAAGATACAACGAGATCAATTCATGGTAGTCCTCTATCTCGGAATTAAATTCCTACCTATTCTCCTTGTCAACCAAACTTAGAAAAGTTAGATAATTGAAGAGCACGAAAACTCGCCCAAACATTCATGGTTATAAAAAACAACTTTATCGATGAGAATATTATTTACTATAATTAAGAGTTGAACCCTAAGGAAATAATCTAATTTTCATCATTTTAAGTATAAGCAATCAAGTAATGATATCAACAAGAACAAGAGTGACACATTATTACAAGAAGCTAAAAGATGCTACTAACATCATTTATATCTACACATAAGTTATTGCTTCCAAGAATTTGTAAGCTTTCGTGATGAGAGTCGTCTCTGCAATATCAAGAGAAAAAGAATGATGATTGTTCTAGATGTCAGCATGAAATTACAAAAGATTTCCAATAATCTAGGTATTTTTTGAGTTCAAAGACGACTCATGGTGAGTGATTTTAGCTCATAACCTCTTGGCCATAAGTACAGATGTCACACCGTTTGAGCTATGCTCTTATTGGCTACTTGATACAATGTTTAGATGCATATTTAGTCTTACCCACACATGATAAATAAATCAATGCGGCATTTTGTAAGACCTTTATGCACCTATTTAGGATAGCTAGCTTAAAAGCTTGGGATGATACTGTGTTGAATCAAGTTAAATCACTAATCAATCCAAAAGGTTAAGCAGATGTATTGAGGTAAATTTAATTATATTAATCAACATTCATCCTCATCCTCACCGGTAGACTTGAAAAATTGAGAAATGTCCTACAAGTGAAATCCAATTTTAAAGATTGAGGAAACAACTTGACAATGATTTCAACATATAACCTGAATTCTGATATCATATTAGATAGTGCGAGGCTCTATCTCAAAACCAATTGGTAATGACAGAAGTAACCCACCTATTTTATAAATCCCAGATGGTCTGGGATCCTCGACACTTTTCTTTCTTTCTTTTTTTCTCTTTTCACTAGACCATGATTCTAACTCCTATCAGAGTATTCACTATGAGAAAGAACAGGGACAAGACAGCATTGTTGAAATCACACATTTAGATTGTCTTGTGCCTTTTCCTTTGTTGTCTTATCAACAACATTTAGTTGTGTTTTTCACCTAGACCTATTCAACAAGTATGAGGAAATTTCAACTTTGTAAAGTAGAATAGGCCTACCTTAAAGTTTGTCCATGTTGTACCCCTGATCCCGAAGAACTTTTCGTCTATCCAATCCTTGATGTTGGAAAATCCGTACCCTTGTTTTCACTATATACAAGAACAGCTGCAGGATGGGGGGAATATACCTCATTTACCAAGTATTGCTTGTTATCAATCGAAACTGAGCTAGCTTCAGATTCCTCGTCTCGAGCAATCGAGCTTGGATGTCTAATGAGAATGCTTCCATGGCCTATCTCAACAGAAACCATTGGTTTTTCACTCTCGAAAAGCAGATCGTCCTCGGAAGCTTCGGAGAAATAGGAAGATCTCTGCTCATGTAAAATATTGTATAGATCTCTAGTTAGTTTTTCAACTGGGGATTGCTTTGAATTATTCACACAGGTTCTCTTCCTGGAAGGCATCATTGTCTTCAATACTATTGACTGAGCTGGACCTTAAGAAGACCAAATGGTAGAAGTTAGAATTACATAGTTCATTTACGTTTTGCATGATAGAAGAAAATTGCTAGTTCTAACTCAATTCGAGAAGAAACAAAGCCACATGAATGATAACAACTGAAAAGAGTTACATTGAAGAATTAAGTTCTTAAATATGAAAACTTTCATCATTGAACTAGAATGAATGATTCAAAATAGAAAGACATAAATAGAACAGCCCGGGTTCTATTTTGAGAGGTTATTGTTGAATTAGGTTAAATCACCAATTGGTCAAAAAGTTTAAACTAATAAGTTTTGTATAAATTTAATTATATCTAACTAACAGTTATTATGCCTGACTCAACAGTGACTCTTTTCCACATAAAAGATTCAAGATTCAACTTTTGCTTCCTACATTACATGTAACTATTTGCTTAGCAATTAGGATCAACTTGAAGCAAAAAATTGGCTTTAAGGTTAAATTGGCAAAAACAATGATGCAAGGATGAAAAATGATAGCTATCATAATGTTTAGGGGATCTATGATAATGGAAAAGGAGATTTCTTGTGAAAGGTTTCTAAGAAATTCTATTTAATCATCAAGAGTTGATTTCAGTGTTTAACCTATCAAATCACTTGCATCCGCGCAGCTGAAATGGGCACAGCTCTCAGGATTCGATATGGCCGACTCGGAACTGGATCGATTGCTTGTGTCTTCATCCAATACTCTATAGTAATCCTGACTTTGATTAGGAATCATCCACCCAATTGATCCATCTGCCTGTTGGAGCTTTCTTTTTAGCAGTTTCACTTCTTTGTTTGTATTTATTGAAATGCTCTTCACCATGGAAACCCAGCGATCTTCGTATTCATCAGGATTAGCCCGAGCATGTAAAGGGATATAGTTTGTAAGTGTTCCCTTTGTCCTCCACCGGGATCCACATGCATTGCATAATACCGGTTTATTGGGAGGCCCATTCCGCCAAAGAGGAGTGCCTGTTCCAGAACTTGGACATTAAATACTCAGACATCGAGATTGATGGCAAGTACAGAAGATTCATAATGTAATGATCATTAAATTAACTAAACTAACAACCAAAGAAACTGTAGGATTTTCCATACAACAAAGTAAAGAACAAAAGTGACCCAACTGTAAGTCTGCAAGTTTCTGGTAGGAAAATACATAAAGGGGGTAGAACAAAATGTTGCCATTATATTCATTGCATTTGCAGTAAGCAATTTACAAAATGTTAGTATTTCACAACCAGAGGTCACATTATTGTGCATACATTGAATAGTTGCAAACGAATTTGATCCATACAAATTGACATGAAGTAAACCATAGCTGTGAGCAATGTTCATGGGTGACACTTGAGAAAATCTCAACATTTTCAACTAGAAACGAACATGATGATGGGATAAAATCAAAGTTGTCTCGCTTTAGTCGGTTAAGGAAACAATCATAGATATATATGCACTGACAACTCTATTGGTATGAGGCATTTTCGATAAAATCAAAAGCAAAGCTAGGCAGGATTATGTCCAAAGTGAACAATATCATACCAATATAGAGATCGAACCATGGTTCTCGTCCTTATCACATGAAGGACCTAAGTCATAGAAGACATGTTTATAAATTACTCAAGTTCGAAAATATAGGTCCAAGTCCAACCATGGAGAAAGTTATTTTGAACTAAAGGAAAAGGGTACTTGTTAACAATTACTAAAGAACAAATCAAGTAATGTTCCAGTAAATTGAAAACTGAAGATGAGGGTAGAACAATATGAGAAGCCTTTTAACAACTTTAGTTGTTTAATTTCTTACTTAACCAGTAATTTCTTAAAGTAAATTAACCATAGACACATAGCACAACCCAAATGAAAACATTGTTTTGAATTATTCATTTGACTTTAAAAAGGCAGAAGCTTCTCCTTTAGTATCAGGCTGATTTTAGGACCATAAAGATTAGGATTGAAACTGATTTTCCCACAAGCATTAGTCATTTTATTTTAGTAAAACCAGAATCCTAGAACTGGAATGCTTCAATCAACTCAAGAACGACATCAGATACCATCAGAACTCGCTAAGTCGAACTCAGAAAGCTAAATGATGAAATACACAAGGTGTATCAGTGTATTTAATCACCAAAATGGTCAGTGACGCGGTGGTTTCATCGTTTGGTGGTATGTCACAGGTTCGATCTTGGAAATCGGTATTTTACTCTCATTTATTTGAAAGCAGTTGTGCCCTCTATGTAGGATTTGTGGTTCCCTTCCCCCAATTTGTACTAAAAAACACACACACACACACACAAACTGTATTTAATCACAAGTCGCTTGCTAGACTAAGAAAACAAAAACATGGATTGTGAATGAATTCAACATCATGGTCAATTGCAACTGTTGCTGCGCATCATGTACAAAAGCAAAACAGCCCAGAATTCACTAAACTCAGTACATATGTTATAAGACTATTGGTTCATGTATAAATTGAGATCAAGGATCAATGAATACATTAACTCCTAAAGAAATTCAGCTAAAAACAATCCAAACACTATAATTTAGAAAGCAGTACATATTTTTGGTTGAATTTTGTTTTCATTATAAAACTTTTTCCTAACTCACAAACCCTATGATGAATTTACACATTCAAACAAACAAGCGCATTGGCAGAACAATTTTTTTTTTAGAATCCAAGCTGAAAACCAAAAAACTTCGTGAGAAATCCAGAGAAACAGAACACAAAAGCAAAACAAATACACAAAAATTGAGAAACAATAACTCACTTGCAACTCCACAGTGACAACAGGGTCCATGTTTTCCCATATCACTATTTCTTCTCTTTTTTTTTTCTCGTCTTCTTTCCTCTAGAAGAAACTTAGACTTAAATAGCTTATTAATTCACAAAACAAAACAAGAAAAGTATGTTGTTATAAATCAGTAAGCAAAAACAAATGGGTTTCAGAGAAAATCATCTCTACAACAAACTCAGAAGGGAAAATTTGCAGAATGAAATTGAAGCCAACAAACCCCAGAAGAGTTCAATGTTCAAAAGTCAAAAAGGAAAAAAGAGAGAGAAGAGGCTAAAAAAAACAAGAAATGAGGGAATTGAGGAGGGTTTATTTGGTAAATTGATCAGAGAAATCCACTGGAGAAGAAAGAAGCATTGAAGGAATCTAATTAAATGGCTGTGGAAAAAGAATGGTGTAATGGTTGGAGAAGTGGGGAGGATGGGTTCAAAGAAATGCATCTAGTTAAATTAAAGGATTTTTTATCAAAAATATCTATCATTAAATTTGGATAAAAATCTTTGAAGTATGTTTCAAAAAATACCAATTGACAAAAGATTAACTCATTAATCTTAGGGGATTTTGAATGTAAAAAAAAAAGAAAAAAAAAACTTGTATACCACAATTAAAAGTTATTTGCACCTATAATAGAAAAATGGGCATCCAATAAAAATTAAAAAAAAAAGTCCACCCCTAAGAGGTTTGTCCAAAACAAATGAAAGTCCGTATCCATTGAGTTTCTATCCAAATTTATGAAGTCTATCGCTTACTTTAAAAATAGTCTATCACTTACTCACTTCCACCAAATTTTCGTTTCCACTAACTTTTCTTTTCCACTTGTATTTAAATTTTCATTTTTCTCTTTTTTCAAAAAACTTTTCATCACCGTGTTTCATCTCTATTCAAAGCCTTTTTGTATATGATCTCTTCGAACCTTTTCATATTCTCTCGATCGATTTTGATTATATTGTTCATCTTCAACGTTTCAATACTCTCGTATTTCACTTAAATTTATTGAAGTCCATCAGTTAAAAGTTCAATGATTGAAGTCTATCAATCTGTTGATTGAAATCCATTAGTGGAGCTGGTTAAATTCTATCAATTTTCAATAATTGAAGTTGAAATGATTGAAGTTTATCAATTCAATGACTGAAGTCCATCAATAAAGCTGATTGAAGTCTATCACTGAACCTAATTGAAGTCTATTAATGATTGAAGTGTATGTGTTCAATGATTGATGTTCATCATGATTGAAATTGACCAGTCCCCTTACTACATGTCGTTTCTTTCATCAGAAACTTCGAATCATCATTGACATGAACCCCTTTACAGTGATCGTAATCTTTCTCTTATCTCGTAGCACCGCCGTGAGCCGAAGAGTGTGGAGTCGCCGATGAGGAAAGTCAAGAAATGAATGGGATTAGGGTTTAGATTGAATTATAGGGTTTGTTGTTAGTTACTATTGGGTGTGTAGGATGTAAACAAATTCATGATGAAACCAATAATATTTAAGATGAAAATATTCAAAGTTCTAAAATTTTAATTCATAAATTATATATAAATTAATTCGACATTTTTTGTGAGTCTCTCTCTATTTTTTAGAGAGAGGTGGGCTGCTAGGGGTTAGGTTTTATGGGGAGAGAAGCTCTGCCTCAGAGTTGGGAGGTTTTCATCTTCGTTGGTGGTAAGTCCTCAGGTTCGGGAAGAGACGAGTCATGGCTGATATTTATGAAGACGAGCCGGTTGTGCAAGTGAAAGAGGGTTGGTCGATTCGAGCAAGGAGCGATGGTGGGAGCTTTCCGAGAGCAAAAATCTTCAATCAAGTCCTTGGTCCGTTGAAGCCTTAGCTATTGGGTTGGATGGGTATGAGTTGATTCTAGTTCTAGGGTTACGGATTAATGGCTGGAGATCTGGAAAGGAATAAGGGTCGGGGTGCTCGAAATCTTCCATTCGACAGAGGAAAGGCTCGAACCCTCGATCCAAACGGGTCTACTAATCGAACCTTGGGTGGGTCAGATCTGATCAGTCCAAGTATCCGGTTCAGTTTTTTCACTCTAGATTTTATAAAACTCGTCGTCTCTTTAAATCTCATCATTCTGTTTCTTTTGTATGGATCTGCTTATATGGTTTATATAGCTTAGACTGGGTATTGTTCTTGTGGCTTTCTTTTTTTGTGTGTTGATTCTTCCTTTGACAGAGCTTGTGGACAAAGGGTGTCATAGAAGGCTGTGTATTTGGTCGGTATGAGGCTTAAGCAGTTCCATTTTATGGCTGATTATGTCCACTTCTCCTTAAAGATGATCAATTATTTTAGTGAAAATTGAGTGATATGCAAGGGAGGGATATGACTTTTGGAGATTTGACATGTATAATAATAATTGGCGGTGCATACGTTTTATTGTTTGGTGGTAAATTTCGTTCAACATCATGTCACGAGTTCGATCATGCGAAATTGTTTTTGGGTCTTATTTGTTTTAGAGTGTGTTCTCTATGCACAGTTCGTGGTCTGAATCAGTGTTTTGAAAGGCACACCCAGGCGCGCGCCTAGGCGCAAGGCGCATGTGTTGCGCCTTGCCTTGGAAAGGCGCAGCGCGTGTAATAAGGCGCGCGCCTTTTCGCGCCTGGCTTGAAGCCCTGAGGCGCGCCCAGG
>JBBMEG010061103.1:0-14709 GCA_037832605.1 Cyclanthera cordifolia
ATATAGAAAAACTAGTATTTAAATTCTGCATTGTAATTAAAAATCTCTAGATGTTATTGTTCTTGCTTCTTGTACTTTCTCCTTCATGGGAATATATAAGTGGTTGGTTGGATTCGATCAGTTAATTTTAAGAGACAAGCATTAGAATATGAAGTAATTAGGCTAAAAACACAACTTTGTCATTTTAGGCATGGTAAATATGGAAATTTTGAAAATTGCACTTTTATCATGTTAAATTGGAAGTTTTTATTATTTTATTGCCAAAAGCTCATTAAAGTTAGAGAGCATCCATAATAGTATAGGAATACAAGTTGCTAAGGGCATTGACCAAGTTAGAATAATCCCAATGTTAGCGACATTCCCAATGTTAGCCGCATTCCTGGGGGCATTCCCAATGCTGCCCATATTCTTGGGGGTATTCTCATTGCCAATGTTGGGCGTATTCCTAAAGGCAATGAATATTTCCAGAAGATATAAAGCGTAGTGCATTCCCAATGTTGGCCGCATTCTACTCGCATCCGAATTAAGGATTGAAGAAAGATATATTATCATTTCACGCAAATCAAGGATGGATTGAATAGCCATGATTTGTTGCTGCTAGCTCAAGAAAGTGTAATTTGGCAGCAAGCCAAAGACCACAAAAAATAGCTTCCTAAAATCGAGGAAATAGTGAATGGGTGAGAAAAACATGGGAATTTTGAGTCTATATAAATGACCATCATCAGCAAGCTTAGAAGTCGAATTTTGAGTATGTGTGCAAGTCAATATTTATTTGATTTCTAGTAAAACAAGATGACAGAGTGAATTGCCCGTTGCTATGGACATTGCTATTGCTAGGGACATTATAACCAACTTACTTGGAATGAAGTTGAAGTCAAAGGTAGCTACCTTACTGTTCTCAGCATTCATATGAGTAACACATATGCAAGGGATAATTCATCTACTATTCTGACTTATCTTTTCAACCATATTTGAAAAATATTTATTTTTAATGCAATTTGTTTTATTTACTGCTTCATGTTTACGTTTACGCTTTTAGTTTTTATGTAAATGATGTTGTAGTCGAGTATGGATATTATCTTCTATTTAATTGGAGCAGAATAAGTGCTTCTTGAGCCATTAACTCTAGATGCATTCCCGTTGAGTGTTTGCAAGGTATGTTTTGAGTAGGTCAGTGATGACAAGGTAGAATTATTGTTTACAAAGTAATTATGTTAACTAACGAGGTCGACCGGTCATTCACTTATCGTTTATGCTTTACTTCACTATCAAGATCGAATGAGGTAAAATAAAAGATCATTACTTTTGTTATTAGGTTCACTACTCGACTTGACTAGTAGGTTAAGGCATGTCCCCCTATAGCCAGTCCACTAATGAATACGAACCACATCCTTAATGCAGATAATATTAAGAGAGAATGTACATTCGAGAGAAGCATTGATATGTAGTATAAACCTTAATCTCAACCATGCTGTTTGTCTTAGCTAACTCATGACTTCAATAATTTTATGATTTATGTACTTAATCTTACTTAGCATTCATGTCATTTATTAATGCATGTATCAAAACAGTAGGTATTGGGCTTAATGTTGTTGGGCTAAAAGCAATGCCTGCCGCATTGAGCATATGTTCTGCATTTGCACTTTAATTCAATACCACAACCCACCTTATTATTGAATGGTACCTTTCCTAAACCAGAATATAAAGTTGCTTCAAAGAATCGATCCTTGAGGAGATGACTTCAATATTTATTACTTGATACAATTGAAAGCATATACCTATGTTTTCATAGGAGCATTATTTTGTATTACGTAGGATAATAGTAATGCCTTTTGCATTGTTGTTGTGTTCCACATTCTGATTATACATTACATTATAGTGCTCCATTTAACATCAAGTTTTGGGCGCCATTACTAGTGAAATTGAACAGTAACGTCGCGTTGGAAACTCGCAATCAAAGGATGGTGCTTGCATTAACATTTGAGAGGAATAGAGAGATGGCTCTGCACAATGACCATAATGGAAGAAAAACTTGTTGTTACATGATAGAGTGTGTGATGTGTTAGCAATGTGAGATATCTAGGCATCTTGACATGCTCAGACATCTTAGGATGTTCTACTCCATACTGAGAGCATTTGGGGAGCTTTTGATTCCCTCATAATGAAATGGAAGGGTGGCTCTAGTGTGCTATTAGGGAGTAAGTGTTTGTGAGTGACCTATGGTGTTTTCTACAGGTAGAACATGATAGAGAGTGTGATGTGTTAAGCTATTTGGATATTTGTATATTGGGCACTATAAATAGATGATTGTAAATGCTGATTGGAGATTCAGTTTCTTGGGATGAACAAGCTGTTTGGACCTTTGTGTTTTTCCATCATTGGACTATTTGGATTGATTATTTTCCATCATTGAACAAGTTTATTTCATCTTGGTCTTTAGAGTTTCAAAAGTTAACCTTAATATAGTACAAAGTTTCCACATTATTGTTATGAAGTTCAAAGTTGGTTAACTGTGTTTTATTGTTAGCCAAATCTTTAAGTTGAACTGCTTAAAGTGTAGGATAAGTGAAAATATTCATGTAAGTGGTATTGCATATGAAATAGAAGATTATGTTACATTTGAAGTAAAATCAATATTTTTTTTTATCAAGTGATGCAATTAATTAAAGAACCATCTCTAAAGATATTCAAGTCTTTGATGTTTTTGTTCTTATTTTGCAGGAAGATGACAAGTATAAATTTTGGTTATGAATTAGTTAAAGATGTTTCCTTTTCTTTTTATTTGAGCATCACTGAAGGATCAAAATACTTTATTTTAGTTGCTGTAAGCCAAAAATATCTCAAAAGATTAGGAAGAGGTTGGGACCCACATGAAGGAAAAATAAGCCAACGCCGGCCCCCCGGGGGTCGGCCGAATGGAGGCCTCGACCCCCAGGTGGTCGGCCAACACCCTTTCCTACTCCCCGGGGGAGGGCCACGCTAGCGCCAACCCTTGGGGGTCGGCCTCGCCACTACCGACCCCTCGAAGGTCGGCCAAATGGAGGCCACAACCCCCTGGGGTCGGCCAAGCAAGTCCAACTTCTTTGGGGTTCGGCCAAGGAATGCCTGGCCCCTCGGGGTTGGCCTTTGCAGCCTCACCCTCCTTGGGTCCAGCAACGAGTAGGTCAGTCCGAGTTGCCTAATCACGGAGGTCAAGACTCCCCCTAGGGTCGACCAAGCCCAAGTAACGTATGGAGGCGCTGCACCTCGTAGCATCCCCAGTTACAACGAGTAGATCAACCCGAGTGGGTTGGTCATGGAGGTTAGGACTCTCCTGTAGACGAGTCGACCAAGCCCAAGTAACGTTTGGAGGCGTCGCACCACGTGGCGTCCCCCGTTATAACGAGTAGGTCAACCCGAGTGGGTTGGCCGTGGAGGTCAGGACTCTCCCCATGAGTCGATCGAGTCCAAGTAACGTAGGCTGACGCTACACCCTGTGGCGTCCTCGGTTACAATGAGTAAGTCAACCAGAGTGGGTTGGTCATAGAGGTGAGGACCTGCAAGGGTTGACCGAATCAAAAGTCGACCTTTAGGAAGGACGGTCGAGTAGGCTAACCCAGGCGGGTTAGTCGTGGAGGTTAGGACTTTCTTGTGGATAAGTCAACCAAGTCCAAAGTAGCGCTAAGGAATGTTGCACACCTGTGGCGTCCTAGCACTACAATAAGAAGGCTGCACCGCAAAGGGGTCGGCCATGAAGGTGAGGACCTGCCAAGGTTGACCGAGTCCAAGTAACTCTAGAGTCAAGGCCGTTACACCACCAAAGGGTAACGGTCAGGAGTTACGTCGATATTAATACCCAGCTTGATGACGGACGTTTCTAAACGGCCGGCCATTAAGTCGCCCATTAATAAGCTGCAACGGTTATGAAACCGATTGCTATAAGAGTCGTGTCAATCTTCATTCTGACGGATTAAAAGCTAAGTACCTTTAAGCCATTCTAAAGTCCACTAAATTATTATGCCAATTCTCTTACTAACTTAGGCATTGGAGGCCTTGTGGCTCACACCACACCGGTGTATCCTAATTACGCTTTTTTTGCAGGCCTTTTCGTCCTCAGCTAAAAAAATATTTATTGTGAATATCTGTTGACCATTTTTGGGCATCAACAGTTTGCGCCGTCTGTGGGGATGAGAAAGTGTTCTACCTAAAAACAAGAAAATTTTCAATCCAATTTCCTGCAAAAATGTCGAATGTTGAAAACGACCACCACCATATTGTCGATGGAGAATTGGACGTCGAACACGCTTCGAGAAGGATTGCCTCTAGAGGGCATGACGTTATTCATGTCGAAAACAACTCGGATCCTGAGGGTGCGGTAACCAGACAGGAGCCGGAGCGTGCAGATCCAAAGTTTACGGCTTTGGAGGAACGAGTGCAAGGAATGGCAGAGAGTTTGAGTCGCCTGGTGGAGTTGGTCCGGAAACCACCTCCAGTTTAGAGTGCTGATGCTGGGAAGCAACAGGCACCGCAGGAGGCGGTGCAGCGACAGGTGGCCAAGAAAAAAGTCGTGGCAGAAAAAACAGCTCTATTGGTCTAGGAGCCTGCAAAAGGGAAAGCCCCAGCCATAGAGGCAGCGAAAAAGGCGTATTTCCGACACTGAAGACCGGTCCAACGAATTCGACTAGCCAATAATGATCGGAGGAAGGAGAATTCGGTCCACCAAAAAATTGGATCCAAAACAGTGGAGTCTTCTCGGACGAAGTTAGTTAGAAGTAGCCAGCCAAGCAGTACCACACGAGGGTCATCCACCCCCTATTCCTCAAAAACTCCTAGTGCACGTACGGTGGGATCAGACTTGGAAGCGGATCTCAGGGAGGTACTCAACTGAACACTTGGATTCTTCTCAGACATGGATGTAGCTCCATGGAGTCCGAGAGGCCATCAAGTGTAGAGCGTTTTCATTCACGCTCACAGGACCAGCCTGAATATTGTTCAGGCAGTTCAAGCGCAAGTCCATTGCCTCTTTCGAAGAGCTAGCATGGGCTTTCATCACCTAATTCTTGTGAGGACGAGATCAGAAGAAACCAATCACCATTTACTGACCGTGAGGCAAAGGAGTTATGAGACTCTTCGAGAGTACATTGCCCGCTTCAATAGCGAGGCGGTGAACATTAAAGGGTACTCTGATAGCACGGCTCTCGCAGCGGTCGTCGCCGAACTAAGGGATGAAAAATTCCTGTGGTCGCTAGGGAAAAAGGCTCCACTTACTACATGAATCAACTCAATATTCCAAATTACAGGCGCGAATCCCAGTTCAATAACAGCGGTAAAGATCATTGCACCGAAATACACAATTTCAAAATGAAAAAAAAAATAATAATAAACTTCAACACCGAGCTGGTATTAAGTACCTGAAACATCACCAAAGACGTTGATCACTCGAACACAGACAAAGAAATGAGAAACTTAAAGCGATTTATAGGGCTAAGCATTAATGAATTTCGTAAATAGTACGAATGAACAAAAACAAAAGATGAGCAAGAAGCATTGCGTTCTTCGTCTCTCTCCCTCTCCAGAATTTTGAATTTCAATTTTTTTTTTCCAATCTTGAATGGTGCGATTGGTTTGGTGAGATTCATCAGACCGCGAGTGTTAAATCAATAATCCGGCGGTGAAAATTCATTGAGTTAGAAATACTCCATGCAGGAACCGTCAGATAAACGAGCCAAAAAGTTTTTTTTCCGATTCGAGCAAAATTCAAAAGTACATGAGTGTAGGGGAGCTGGTCAATTCCTGAGGAGCCACAGAATAAAGGTGCTCCCTTCAAGAGTGTGAGAAGTCAGACAGCCGTCGTGAGGCTGATTACAAGAAATCGCGAGAACAAAGGGCGGAAGAGCGCCCAATGAAAAAAGAGAAGGTCGAATGACGAGGAGTACCTCTAGCCAGTTCGAAAATTACACTCCCATGGCAATTCCCGTAGAGTACATCTTGATCTAAATTCAAGATAAGAAGGATCTGAAGTGGCCAAGCCGGATTAGGGCACAGTGCAATAAAAAAAATACAGGCAAGTACTGCCTATTTTACAGGCACCACGACCACGCTACCTGGACTGCTACGACTTGAAGAAGTCCATAGAGTCCCTCATCCGAAGAGGACGATTGGACAAGTACGTGGGAGAGGGTGAAAAAACATTTGAGTCCACTGACAAGAAAATGAGAGGCGAAAAGTCAGCACCGCCGCCGGAGATCAGAACTGTCATCGAAGAACTGGCTGGCGTAGAGTCCAAAAGAAGTCGGGGACAAAGTAAGGCCGGCAAGAGGCACCCTAAGCGGCGAAGAAGTGCGCATAATGGAAGTTGTGGACGAGCAACTAGGCTTCACTGCTTCTGAGGCTGCAGCACTGCACCAGCTGCACAACGACGCCTTAGTGGTGTCCTTGACCATCACCAAGATCCGCGATAGAAGGATCCTCATCAACGGAGGCCATTTGGCTGATGTGTTGTCGCTAAAAGCACACGGCGCCATGAAACTGTTGATGTGTTCTACCTAATCGGGTTTGGCGGGAGCACTTTGATCCCTAAAGGATCAGTCGAGCTTCTAGTAACCTTTCGCGAAGGGGACAACATAGTCCTGCACTTCGCCAATTTCTAGGTGGTGAATAGCAACTCCACCTACAACGCAATACTGGGAAGACCCACGATTCATGGTCTAAGGGCGGTCGCGTCAACTTACCACCAAGTGATAAAGTTCCCTACTGTTATGAGGGTAGGGCAAGTTAGAGGAGAACAACTATCCTCGAGGGAATGCTACCACACAGCCCTACGAGGCGTGGTAAAGTGTTCCTAAAGTAAAAGGTTGTTGAAAGAGGACCGATACCAGGTGAGGCTGTTCAAGGAACAACACCTGTAGGGGTACAAGTCCAATAAGTACCCAGGTTTCAAAGTGCCAAGGCCGATGCTTTGGTAAAGTAAAATACCGCCTACGGAGGTGGTCCAAGGAATAGCACCTATAGAGGTACAAATCCAACACCTTTACCGACCCTCTAGGGCTCGGCCGAGTCCATACTGACCCCTGGGGGTCGGCCAAGAAGGCCTAGAGACCCCGGGGTTTGCCCTTGTAGCCTCACGCTCCTCGGGTCCGGCAATGAGTAGGTCAGTCCAAGTGGGCCGATCATGGAGGTCAGGACTCCGCCTAGAGTCAACGAAGCCCGAGTAACATATGGAGGCCATGCACCTCGTAGCGTCCCCGGTTACAACAAGTAGGTCAACTCGAGTGGGTTGTTCGTGGAGGTTATGACTCTCCTGTAGAAGAGTCAATCGAGTCTAAGTAACGTTTGGAGGCATCACACCTCATGGCGTCCTCGTTACAATGAGTAGGTTAGCCCGAGTGGGTTGGTCTTGGAGGTCAGGACTCTCCCTAGGAGTCGACCGAGTCCAAGTAACGCAGGTGGACGCTCCTCCCTGTGGCATCCCCGGTTACAACGAGTAAGTCAACACGAGTGGGTTGGTCGTGGAGGTAAGGACTAGTAAGTGTTGACCAAGTCCAAAGCCGACCTCTAGGAAGGACGGTCGAGTAAGCTAACCCAGGTGGGTTAGTCGTGGAGGTTAGAACTTTCCTGTGGATAAATCGACCAAGTCCAAAGTAGCGCTAAGGGATGCAACACACCTGTGGAGTCCTAGCACTACAACAAGAAGGCTGCACCCTTTAGGGGTCGACCATGAAGGTGAGAACGTACCAAGGTTGACCGAGTTTAAGTAACTCCGCAGTCAAGGCAGTTACACCCCCAAAGGGTAACGGTCAAGAGTTACGCCGGTATTAATACCCGACTTGATGACATACGTTTCTAAACGGCCGGTCATTAAATCGCTCATTAGTGAGCTGTAGTGGTTATATAACCGATTGCTATAAGATTCATGTCAATCTTTATTCCAACGGATCCGAAGCTGAGTACCCTTAAGTCATTCTAAAGTCTAGTAAATTATTCTGTCAATTCTCTTATTGACTTAGGCATCAGAAGCCCTGTGGCTCACACCACACCGGTATATCCTAATTTCACTTTTTTGCAGGCTTTTTTGACCTCAGCTAAACAAATCATTAATGTGGATATCCGTTGACCATTTTTCGACATCAACATTAGTATTTGTTTGATTTCTCTTTTTATTTTCACAAGCAAATATGGTGTTACTAGCTTAATTATTTAATGAGTTTTTGCGTGTTATTCATGAACTTAAGTCTATTATTATTTTTGTTTATTTTGTAGGTACTTTGTAGTAGTATATCTTCGACATTAGATGATCTTGTTTGAAGTATTGCAAGTTTTTTCTTATGTCTTATATACATAAGTTCCAAGATGTAGGTGAAATTTTTTGTTACATATTAGTTGTTCTTGTGTGATTTTGTTTTGATATAATCATGTGGTGAATCCCTCGTCTCCCTCACCTTTTTTTTTTCTTTCTAATTTTTGTTTCAAAGTGTACAAGTAGGATTTTTTTTTTTTTCAAAGTGTACATCTAGGATTTTGCTTCAACATGTTTGGTGTAGTGATTTAGATTGAATGACATTTATTGAGCCAAAAGTTGTAGTGGCCCTTGGTTATGAATTGCACTACTTATTTCATTTATCCATTACGATACTTAAATAACATATTTTATTTATTGTAAATTATCTTACTGATGGATTTATCCTTTGCTTTATATGTTTAAAAACTTCCTTAAAGGATTCAAGTTTTAAAGAATTCATGTCCTTGTCCTTTTACTTCAACATTGTTTTGACATATCAAATGTATTATTTAAGTATCAAATGAGTTATATTGTAGTATGTGTATTTTTCTTGGTTTTAACTGTAATGTACAACTGAAACATTCGTATACAAAAAAAAGTGTTCTTTAGCTAATGTAATAAAATTGAAAATTGTGACATTTGAAATGAAATTATGACTAAAACCAAGCATCAAGATACAAGTTATAATGACAAAATTAATTTATGTCATTAATAGTTTGACCATGACCCTTTCAAAAGTGTCGTTAATACTATTGTGATGACACAAGAGAAATATCATTATTTATTCAACTGTGATATTAATATAGTGTCATAAATGAAGATACCATAACTCTAAAATAATGTTGTTATCTTGTTTTCAATGAGGACATTTGAGTGTAATGATTTGATATGTGTTGACATCATTTTAAATGTCGTTAATACACCTTGAATGACTAATATATTTGTCATTTATGTTGCTATTATGACTATAATATATTGTCCTAAATAGTTCAACCATGACACTTCTTCGTGAGTGTCATGGTGTAGCCTACCATGACACATGTTACTCATGACACGTATACTAGTGCATTCTTGCCAATGTCGTTCATTCAATGTCGTTTCACCATTGTTTGCACTCTCTCTACACTATGATTTTGCCAATCACCGTCTCTCTTCTTTGGCTCAAACCATCGAATAAACCAAACCGTGAATATTCTGTAGAACCAAACTGTTTCATTCGGTTCATGGTTTGGCCAAAAATTGGAATAAACCAAACCGTGAGTACCCCTAATCAGGTACACAATTTTAAACATTCATGAGCAATAGAAATGTGCCTGGAAACTACAAATTACTTTCACTATTCTTTATATGATGGTATTCGTTGGTGTCAGCATTAGCTGGAGTGAAGGCTGCAAAGAGTGAAAATTCAAGGGAATATGTTAACATGCAAAATACTATTGAGAAGGAAGAATTGCGAATAAAGGCGATAGTCATGATTCCAAATATGTTAGGACCTTGGTTTTTCCGCCACACTATAGATGACATCTCTAATTCACATGGCCAAGGCCTGTTCCTTGGTCGTAGTATGATAACGGTTCCTCACCATTCTGTCGGGAGTTCATCTATAATTTCCATGACGAGGACTATGATCCATAATTTATTGATTAGATGAGAATTCGTCATCTGAAAACTTGTTATCGTGCACATATTGAGAAGATGTGTGTGGCTAGTGGAGGAAGGAATGACCTGTCCATGAACATGCAAGTACTTTTCGAGCACAACATCAGCCTACCTATAAACATGTAATGGATGAGAAGTGGCCAGTTTTGTGGATACTAATCAAAGCAGAACGTTGAAGGAAAATGTTTGCAAGAAGTTAGAGGTTACCACATCTTCAAGAATTCAAACACTTATATGAGCAGGAAAGATTAATTAAAAAGGAAATGGAAGTTTATAGAAGGGCCACACTGAGCTTGGTATTACGATCTAACTTTGCTTTGGGGCTTGTGATGCGATCGTGTGACAATGCTCTAATTTTGCGAGCATATAAACCAAACAAAAATTCAAAGTGAGTGGCACAATGTGCTTGACCTCCATCGCAGGACTTCGAGAAAAGGCTTTCGAAAAAGGGAGAAAAAAGGTTTGGAAAGGCTTTTGTCTTTCGATAGGTTATACAACAAGATACAATAAGGACTACATCAACTATATGATAAGATCTAATCAATTTTGTATATCAAAAGCATGAGAGTTTAAGAGTTCTCTCTGTCTCTCTCTAAAATTCTCTTAGAGAATGAAATCACGAATCAAAGAATCAATCTACAC
Organism: Cyclanthera cordifolia; assembly: GCA_037832605.1. NCBI lineage: Eukaryota > Viridiplantae > Streptophyta > Magnoliopsida > Cucurbitales > Cucurbitaceae > Cyclanthera > Cyclanthera cordifolia. Next base: position 10,559 of record JBBMEG010061103.1, read on the forward strand.
TAACTGACCCTCCCCCCCTTTCGCTTATAATTACTTGCACCTAACCAATTACAAATTCCATACAGTTCCCACGCACGCATGTGACAAACCCATCTTTTGCCCCTACTTCGTGGATCCTCACATGTACTCTATAAATCGAGGATGAGGTTTACAAAACCCGCCCCCCATTGAGCCACCTTGTCGTCAAGGTGGTAGTATGAAAATTATTTTTGTAGAAACAAAATTGACTCCCACATAGTTTCCTCGGGTGATCCATTCTTCCACTGTATTAACACCTCTTTGTCTTCAGTATGAGGTGTGCATTCTCTTATTCCCAAAATTTTAGCTAGACAATAGGGTAAAGTTTAGTTTGCTCCTAAAGTTGCTGGAACCGGGTAAACGAGCAAGTAAGTTCCAACAACCTTCCTTAAACGAGAAACGTGAAAAATGGATGAATCCTAACCTCTGCTTGTAGTTCGAGCCTATACGCAACCTTTCCAACTCTAGCTGGTATGCGATATGACCCGATAAAGCGTGGTGTTAACTTTAGGTGCTTATATGTCCCAAGTGTTAACTGTTGATAGGGACGAAGTTTCAAATACACAAAGTCTCTTTCTTCAGACTGTACCTCACGCCATAGCCACCTTTGTCATTTGTTGTTGTGCTCTTTCCAAGGATACCTTAAGAATTTTCAACATGGCATCGCATTCACCTAATAGCGCGTCCATTGTTAAAATTGCACATAAACCCATATCATACGGTAAGATGGTTGGTGGTTCATGGGCATACATAGTTTTAAAGGGTGATATACGGGTAGATGTATGTTATGATGTGTTATAGCTATATTTAGCATATGTAGTCCATTTCAACCATTTCATTTGTTTAGTTATTGGAAAGCATTGAAGGTAAGATTCTAAGCTCCGATTTACTACTTCTTTCTGGCCATCAGTTTGCAGGTGATAGGTTGTGCTACAGCTAAGTGTTGTCCCCGAAGCACAGAATAACTCTTCCCAAAAAAACTAGCAAACACCTTGTCTTTATCTAATACGATGCTACGAGAGATTCTATGTAACTGCATAATTTACTTTATGAACAATAATGCCATGAAGAGTAATGTAAACGGATGTTTAACTGATACAAAATATGCATATATGGACACCCGGTCCACAACTATTAATATTGTATTCTCCCCGTTCAACTTAGGTAGGCCTTCAATGAAATCTATTGATACATCTTCCCAAACTTTATCTGGGATGGTGATGATTGTAATAAGGAAACTGGTGCCAATGACAATGACATATATTTTTCTTGTAAAAAATTTTCACAATCTACCAAAAAAGGCACACATGCCCTTTTCCTACCTAGTACACCTCCTTCGTCAATAGCTGATTTGTTTTTAAAATACCACAGTGACACTCAATCGAACTCGCATAAAATTCTTGGAACAATAAAGGATTCATTGGGGATGTCGAGGGTAATACCAGTCGATCCTTCGAACACAATAACCCGCACTGTAAAGTAAATCCTGCGGTAGTTGGCACTTCATACCGTAATGACTCATCAATTGCTTTCAATATCGGATCATCATGTACATGGCACTCCCAACTCTCTCGTACAAGGCACTCAAGACAACACGTATGTCACTAGGTTTCCAATTTTTTCTTATATTCAATACGGAAGTCAAACCCTAATAATTTTGTAACCCATCATTCATACTCCCCAACCACTTCAAGGTGTTCTAACAAAACTTTCAATCTCTTCTGGTCAGTCCAAACAACAAAGTGTTGTACTAACAGTATGCACGCCACCATTGTACTGTAAACACAATAGCGATCAATTTTCGCTCATGCACAACCTTATGACGGCGAGTAACCTATAATGCTCAAATGAAAAATGTTAAAGGATGATTTTCATGCATAAGTTTACTCCTACTCCTACTCCTACTCCTACTCTTGAACCATAAGTACAAACTATCGAGTAAAATCTGGTAATCAAAGTACATGAACATATACAATGGCAAGTTTGAACCGCTAAAATGCATCTTCTGGTTTTTTTTCCAAACGAATTTTCCTTTTTTTACGCCTTAGTGGGAGGTGATTGTGCCATAGTTAGCCACAAAATGCTAATAATATCCAGTCAATCCCAAAGATCCACGTAACTTTCTCAATGTTTGTGGAACCGTTCAGTCAGTCATTAGTGCCAACTTAGCTGGATTGGCCGACATTTCCTCGGCGGATATGAAATTTCCCAAATACTCAATCTAAATCGCACCAAAATGAAATTTCTTTCCATTCGCTACCATCTTGTTTTCCTTCAACATTTCAAATTCCTCCGCTAAATGACATTCATGTTCACCCAATGTTTGACTATTGATCAAAATATCATAAAAAAAAAAAAAAACTAACACGAACTTTCTCAGAAATGACCTCAAAATATCATTCATAACAGATTAAAAAGTCATTGAAGCATTGTGCAATTCAAAAGCCATAACCAAAAACTCATAATGACCCTCATGGGTTCAAAATGTGGTCTTATGAACATCTGTTTGTCATACCCAAATATAATGGTAACTAGCTTTAAGTCAATATTTGAAAATTTAGCAGCCCCATGGAGTTCATATAACAACTCATCCACCAAAGGTATAGGGAATTTATCACTAAATTTAGCGCCCTATAATCGATGCAAGATTGCTAACTTCCATCTTTCTTGCGTACTTGCAGTACTCGCCTTGAAAAAGAACTAGTACTGAGACGAATAATTCCTCCTACTTACAAATTAAGTTCAATGAGAAGTCCCTGATCTTCATGCAATTGCATCATACCTTGCGCTACTTGGAACTGCATTTGCAATGAACGATAGATAAATATGAGCTTTGACTAAGCTAGGATCTCCCTGCAATTGCACCATACATTGCTGTACTTGGAACAACATTTGCAACAACGATAGATAAATTCAATTTTCCCCAGGGTCTCGAGCTATGCCACTCCCAAGATCACATCGACACTAATTAGAGGCACTAGTGTCATTCAATACGACAACTTTCTTTCCCTGAATTAACCCTCTAAGTTTCAACGTGTTTGGCGAACTCAACCCGACCATTGAATTTAAGGATAAAGTAGCCATTTCATGCCTCTCTGTCTCACCCTCGCCCAAATTTCCCCAGTTCATAAGGGCGGGTCTTATCTTCCACTATGCTTTCCCATTCTTGTCAAATCCACCAAAACTTACAAATTTAGTAATTCTTTTATTTTTTATAACGATGTCCTTGAAAGAACTTTTTGTCCCAACGAAAGCACAACCCTTTATTCTTCATTATACGTATCTCACAATCAGAAAGCCACTTATAATGACCAGTAAGCCCAGTAGATTAAGCTATAGACACAGTAGTAGACGAACTCCTACTCCTTCGATATCTGGTGAAAGTAATAGATCGAAGGCTTGTCCCTTGCTGCTGACTAATACTATTAGCCACTTTAGAAGCGTTACTCACTTTTACAGCCACCCAATTACTCTCCTAAGACACACCTTTCTTTTTCTCGTGCACCTCCGTGTCATATTCGATCAATTGATCCATCAACATCTTCTCTTTTAGCCCAACCAGGTTCAATTTTCTTAGTTCACTTTAAACATCATCCTCTAGTCCACTTACAAACTTCCCTTTTATGAATTTTCACTCGAGTCTTTCATTCCTGCCTAGAGCTTTTCAAACTTGCGTCGATACTCTCTCACCGTAGTCTCTTGTTACAACTGCATGAACTTTGCATAACGGTTTCCTTGAGCAGTATGTTGAAAATGCTTAAAGAGTTTTTTTTCCCGAAACTCTCCCTTAAACATCAAAAGCTCGAGCTTGCCAAGTCTCGTATCAAACAGTGGAATATCACGCATTGTCGAAGCTTGCATTCCACTCCTCATACTTGCCTCAACTCCATTATCAGAAACCCTTGCTTGGCATGGCCCTTCACGGCCCACACGAGTGGAATTTCATTCCAATTACGAAAGTTGGTTCCACAATTCTTTTCCCTTTGTCCATCGCAACCTTTACGACAGCAATCACCTTTGTAGAAATGCTCCCTTCAACGCAAGTCGTAGCCCAATTGTTAGACCAAGCCCATCACCCGACGACGTCGTTTGAAATCGGTTCTATTTGTTACTGTGTACAGGCTGTATAATTG
>JBBMEG010061124.1:0-14707 GCA_037832605.1 Cyclanthera cordifolia
GGGCTTGGCCGACCCCTTGGGGGTCGAGGCCTCCATTTGGCCGACCCCAGGGGGTCGGCTTTTGGTCCTTTTGTCTTCTGTTCGGGTCCCGGCCTCTTCCGAGACTTCCGGGCCATATTTTATGTCACAACATTAACTGCAAATATTGAGATAGGAATATAAAGTTAATATAAAATGGAGTTAACAATTTATACATTACATTGAAGTGTGTGTGTATATATATATATTAAATTATACTTGATGTGTGTATTAGTGTTGGTGATAATCTCGTGTATGTACAACTGAACATAGAATTCACACTCTACCTACCCTAATTGACGAGGGCATTACAAGTATAATTTCGATTATCATTTGCCAACAAATTTCACTTATGAAAAAAAATGTTAAACAAAAATTGTTGGAATTTACTTTATCTTCACACATTTCCATATTAGTGGAGTGTGAGTAAGCGAGTGTTTTATTTGTTCACATTCAATATGCACTAACAAAGTGTACGAGATTTCATATTATGATAATAAAACAATATTCATTGAATATTAATCATATTATAACATTTTTATATAAAAATTTACATATTTACAAGTTTTTGCAAATCTTTATTTATCTCCTTATGATTTAGAGAATTTAGGACATACACCGTATTCTATGACGGAAGTATGACTACCCAGATCCTATGTCGCCTGCAATAATTAAACAAACATTTTTATCAACCATTTATGTAAATCAAAAAGAAATTATATTTTTACAAAAATTAAATTAACAAATCATACCCGGTGTTAAAAAGAAATATTACTCTCTCATTCATGTTCTTCATCATGCTTAGCCTATTTGCCAAATTCAAACAACTTTCTTCAGTTATGCCTTGGAAATAGGCAAAACAAGCATGGTCACATACAAGGTTTTTGTTTATAGTTTTTAGAATTATGTTTTAGTTTTAATTTAGTTTTTAGGTTTTTAGTTTTTAGTTTTAGCTTTATAAATTATTAGTTTCTAGTTTTTCGATTAGGAATTCGGTTTAAGCTTTTAGTTTTAAGACTATGAATTAGATTTTGGTTTTTAGTTTTAAGACTATGAATTAGGTTTTTAGTTTTTAGATAAATTAATGTAGCACATTCTAATAAATTTGTTTACATCAATCATATGTACGATTGTTCGTTCAAAAAAAAAAAAAAATCTGTGCTACATTAATTTTGAAGAAAATATGAATAAACATTGAGTTAGAAATAATGATACTAATTTCATGTGTCCACACCCCTCGACGGACTCAATTTGACCTAGATTTTGATAATAAGCTCATAAGTGATGTAATCGATCATCTGATGAAATCCCAGTTGAAGGATCATAGATACACCTTATACACACATTACCGGTATACGTTATATACTTAAATATATCTATTTTATTATGTAATCTTTTGAGTAAATGAAGTAAAAAAAATTTCCTTTTGTCTTAGTACAGTTGGAAGAACGAATGAATAGGCTTCATTGTACTGTGACCGATATCCAAGATTGGCACTACTTGTACAACAGGTGGGCGTCTGAGCAATGAGAAGCAAAACACGAAAGAGGAGTTAAAGCAAGAGCAGCCTTGCCATACAACCACTAAGTAGGGGCTATATCGTTCATATTGCTTACCCAAAAGGTACGAACCTCTTCTTTCTTTCTATATACGTGTTTATAATTGATTTCTTGAATATTAACTTGATAATAAATACCATTTTTGAATTTACAGAGTCGTTGTTGTACATGATCTGATTGATCCCGTCGACTCATTAAAGGCATTTCGCTACAAAGATGCAAATGGTGAATGGATTAACGACGAAGCGAGGAAGAGATATGTAAGTTATTAACTTAATTATTAAATTAAAGTAATTTTTAGGGGCGCCACTAACATAACAGAATCTCTTTTTTATATAGGAGAAGATGGATGCATTGACGGAATCATCGATTGCATCAGGGACTCCATTAACTCATGAAGCAATATGCAAAACTATGTTAGGGAGGCGAGCGCACGACATAAGAGGCACAACATACTTGCCACATGAGAAACAAGGAAGAACTTCTTCTTCCTCTTCACCTAGCACTGCATCTTAACGAGATCTTGAAACTGTGGGCTATTATTGGAGAACATGCAACTAAAGGAACAGGTCAAGGAGTTGACCAAAAAGCAGGACATGATCATAGCCAACCAAGACAGGATGAACGCCGCACTAGAGGCAATGTAGAGGATGCTCGGCGGCAGTGTGGGACCATCTGAATGTTCAAATGACTCAAAGACTTTCAATTAAAAACAGAGAGCAAATGCGACGAAGAAAAACATCTGTCGTATTTGCCATATACAATGATAGAAGAAACCTCTATCGTAGGTGGTAGGCCAAGGCGACAGAAGCGACCTTCATCGCGTTTGCATTCTTCATCGACAGAGAATACTTCTGCCGCCCGTGAAGAGAAAATCCAATGAAAGAAAAGTCTTCCTCACATTTGGTTGCAGACGAGGCAAATGCCACGAAATTGGCGAAAAAATTTGACTCCTTCAGCGACCTAATGCTTCGACGTCGAAGGGGTAATTCCTTGTAGTGAGATGAGCTTAATAAATCATATCCCTAGTAAATTTTATATAATCGGCGGCAAAGAGTGGGGATCAATGGTCAGAGACGTCATACTTTTCCATGATCACAACCCAACTGATTCAATCCCTTGTAAGAATTCAAAATAAAACTCAATAAACTCTTCTACAATGTAATTCTCTCGGATGCATCATTCTGCGGCCCGTCATCTTTTCTAAAGTCGTTATAAAAAAATAAACATGACGGGCGTTATAGATGGCAAGCTGCCCGCCATAAAAAATTAAACATGGCAGGTTTTTATAGATGGCGGGCAGCCCGCCATAACAAAGTACCCGTCATCTATTTTCTGACCGCATGAAACATGAGTGTTTCTTAAATTCTATTTTTCTAACCCACCATATATACTCAAAATTGTTGTAGTGTTTTATTTGTGAATTTTTTTTCATTGATTTTAGATTTTTTTCCAAGTAAATTCTTGCATTCTATTTTAGTGTTTTTTCTTTTATTTTCTTAGTTATATTCTTTTTTATTCATTCATAAATTAGGGAAGCTTTTATTTTTCAGGTAAATTATTGTGTTCTATTTCATTCAAAGTTTTAGGCTCGTAGTTTTTAATTTCTAAGTATGATATGTGGTTGGAGCTTTGTATGATATTCCATATCATAATAGATCAATTCTTGAAACGAATTATAACTAGATATTGTGAATAATGATCTTTATTATTTGCAGATTTCCTAGGATAAAAGTGGAAATAGTAAAACTTTATGAGTTCAACGAAGTTTGTCGTGAAGAAATTTGATGAAGGCATGATTGTCAATCTATGGCAAGTACAAGTTCAAGATGTATTGATAAAATATGGATTACACAAGGATTTGAAGAGAATACGAAGATGTGGTGCTTCTAAAATATAAAGATTAGGATGATGATGATCCATTAAAATTTAATGATGGTTCTAGTAGAGGTTCTAAGAAGTCAAATAATCAAGAAAAGAAGAAATATTTTGTGCAAAAGAAATGATGCTTTGGATGCGGACAAACCGGTCATATGAAAGAAAGTTACCCTAACATAACAAGTTTGCTAATTGCCAAAAGGCTCGGGATCAGATGCTGATGTAGTCTGTCTTGCTAGAAAAGATGATGACTTCCGATGTAGAAAGAAAAAAACATTTTCATGGTATATTTGCTCTGCCATAATAAAGGATGTGATGTTAGTAGTTTCACAAGTTTGTACATGAGTATTAACTTGATGGTTGTGGAACTTGTGTGGTGGAAGTTTTATCGGTGGCTAAAGAACTTCCACATAAGCACGTAGATAGAAGTTGCACTATAATCTCTCCATGTGACAAAGAAGAGAAATCTTGAAATTGAGATTTTAAGTGATTTATTTTTATGGTGAAGTAGGATATAATTCTAATAGTTGAAGATTATGATAGTCATAAAGACAATGTTGAATTTGTAGGATTTTAGGAAAAATATTATGAGAAGATTGATCCACATAAAAAAGATGCAAAAAGTAGTAGCTCTAACACTATAAAAGAAGCACGTGGCTTTGGTTTCGAAACATCAAGGTCAGAAGCACTTTATTTTTGTGTACAAACTCTTGTCAAATTACTTTTATATTCTCTTGTGAGAGAGTAAAACAAATGATGTGATTAGTATAAACTTTGAAGAAAGTATTTATGTAATTAAGGTCGATAGAAAATTTAATGTGATTGTAAAAATTTTCATATAGTGGAAGTTATTTCTATGTTGAATTATGTTAAACCATAATCACCTTAAAAGCTTAAGTTGATAGGTTGAAGTAAATTTAATTATGTCAACTAATACTCCTCACTTGTGAGCTTATTGATAAATGCCCTATAAGTGAAATTCAATTTTAAATTGGGAGAAAACAACTTGGAAAAGATTCTAACACAGGTCATTTTTTTCTTATACCAACCGAATGTAGATAACCATAAAAAAGAATATTGCAACTAGAAGTATGATGCGCCTTTTGATTTTGGGTTCAAAGGTGCTGGATTTCAAAGAAACAATAGAATTTTTTGCTCTAATACCATGTTGAATTATTTTAAACTACGAATCAACTAAAAAACTTAAGCTGACAGGTTGAGGTAAATTTAATTATGTCAACTAACATTCTATTCGTAGTTTTTTTTTCTTTCGACTTGTGTGGTTTTTCAAGTAAATTTTTGTGATCTTATTTTTGTTATTTTTCTTTTAATTTTTCAATTATATTTGTGCTAATTCATGCACTAATTAGAGAAGATCATTCCCAAATCTATATTGTCATCCATTCATCAACGAAAATAACTAAAGATTGGTAACGATTAACAACTCAATATCAGTTCACATAGTACGAGTGCGGTTTAAGATATAAATCCTTTTTTCTTGTGATATTATAATGTGCATCCCAAAAAAATTATAAAAATAACAAAATATTAATAATAATTTAAAGAAAAATAGCGTTTAATATAATCAAAATCAACCCTTGATATAATATCACATACCTTATTATTGTTTTAATAATTCATCTTTATCCGAAAGAGTGGGTGATACAGTCATTTTATTGTTTATGTTAATCTATTTCGACATGTGCGCCATTGGTTCGATTCTAAAAATGAGTATTATCTCCGCTGGAATTTGTACTAAAATAATAATAATAATAATTAATCGTTTGAAGTAACTCTCAACTATATGAAGTCAACAGGATTTCATCTCATTCTTTTGTATATCTCCGTTTCTCTTCGTCTTCTCTAATCAAACTGGTGTTTACAAATCTCAAATCTGAGAAGCCATCACCGCCAATCTTGAAATAGTTTCACTGTTCATTGAATTGATAAATTGAACCAACTATGGTTTGAACAGGGCTGCTGCTCGTGGTTGCAGACAAGTTTTCTTCACTTTGGCAATGCCGATCCCTTCTCTGCTTCTTATCGTCCCTATTGGTCTGCTTTTCGTCCTCTCCGGCCTCATTGTTAACCTTTTTCAGGTTTCTGGAGTTTCCCTTTTCTTATTGATTTGTTTATTGTAGGTATAGAATCCATTTTTCTGGTTCTGGCTGAGTTCTGCCTAATTTCTGCAATACTCATTAGCCTGGGTTTATTGTTCTCTCAATGAAGCTGTAGAGTTTATTTCTTTTCTGAATTTGAACATTTCTTATGTTATTCGTGTTTGTTTCAATGCTGTCTTTTACTTGTTTGGGGATTTTGAGCCTGTGTTTGGATATTGTGTAGGTTTGTTAAGCCTCGTTTTTAAACTCTCAACTTTTGTATGTATTTAATCGAAGTCGTCTTATGTGATTCATGAATTGGACTTTCAGGCACTTTTCTTTGTTCTTGTTCGTCCCATTTCAAAGTGTCTGTACAGGAGAATCAACAAAGTAGTTGCTGAATTGCTATGGTTGGAACTCATTTGGCTAGTCGATTGGTGGGCCGGTGCCAAGGTGTCCCGGTTTCTTTCAAATATGTTTTTTGGTTCTTACTACGTAGCCTAAACCCCAAGTCTTCAACCACCATGCCACCTCCTAGGGACATACATCTCTTTGCTACTGATGATATAGCTTATAAGTCTGCTACTAGTTTCCATTTTCCTTGAACAGTTACTGTTTTGTGATGAACCTCTTTTGCCTAAATAAATGAAATATGAACTAACAACATTAAACTACTAAACTAATACTAACAACCTAGATAAAAATACAATCCCTCTAATTAGGCCGTTTTTGTGAGTTGAGTTTGCTTAGGTAATTTTGTTTTCTCATTGCAGATTGAGTTGTATACAGATCAAGAAACCTTCCAAATGCTGGGTATGATATCAATAATTATGTTGTAAACATATATGAGTTGCAACTTGAATATAATCCCATACATACGAAATTATAGGCAAAGAACATGCACTTGTTTTATGCAATCATCGAAGTGACATTGATTGGCTTGTTGGATGGGTCTTAGCTCAGGTACTCGTACACTATAAACTTATGGCCATCAATTTATGCTATAGTTTTGAATATTTTCTTTCTTCACCATTATGATTATGTTCAATCATACTGTTTGTTTATCTTCCAAACATATAGATCAGGCTTTGTCTACCAACCATATATTACTTGATCAAGATATGCTAAAAAAAATTATTTTTCTTTAACTGTTTCAACATTAAGCCTTGTTATTGCAGCGTGCAGGTTGTCTCGGTAGTGCCTTAGCCATTATGACGAAAGAAGCAAAATTTCTCCCAGTAAGTATTGACTGTATGGTATTGTACCTGCATTAGATGAATCTGTAAACGTTATGAATGAATAGATTGCAAGGGAATTCAAGAAAAGTATAAGTTAAATGTGTTCACGCATATAATAAGAAGAATGCTGGCTATGTTGTTCCTCTAGGTTGAAATAAAAATCCCATAATTGAAATTAACATGTTCTTGTTTATGGAATTTGACTCAGTATTCAAAAGTTTTTACAGTTTTATATATCTTTATTTTTCCACTGGAAATATGGCCAAAGAAAATTTTCTCTGATATAGTTGTCTGAAGCACAGAAATCAAATTTTGAGTGTTTCGGTGTCAATGTTGGGATGCTGAATTTGTTCATATATCTCTTTCAATTTAACAAGTTGTGCGTTTCTCTAAGGATTTACTTACTAATTGAAAAAACATATATCATGCTGCTGTTTCAGATTATTGGCTGGTCAATGTGGTTCTCTGATTATATTTTTTTAGAAAGAAGTTGGGCAAAGGATGAAAGCACTCTGGAGGTGAGCTTGTAACTTGCAAACACTTGAAGCATTTTGTCTCACATTTTCCGTTTCTATTCTAACAATCCAGGATTTGTACTGCAGTCAAGTTTTCAGTCGCTCATGAATTTTCCCATGCCATTTTGGCTGGCACTTTTTGTTGAGGGAACTCGTTTTACACAACAAAAACTTCTAGCGTCCCAGGAATATGCTGCATCTAGAGGACTGCCTGTCCCTCAAAATGTTCTAATTCCTCGTACAAAGGTGATTTAAATATTTCTCGTACGAAAGTAGGGGCAAGTAAACTCGTGGAATTGGAGTCTATCTTTTCTTTACTATTAGCATGTTCTTTGCAGGGTTTTGTTTCAGCAGTGAGCCATATGCGTTCGTTTGTTCCGGTTATTTATGATTGTACAATGGTCACTTCCCCAAAAGACCAACCTCCTACACTTTTGAGGATGTTTAGAGGCCAATCTTTTACGGTAAGCCAGCAAATACTAGAAGAATAATTGTTGACTGACTGATGATTCATATTGCATTGCTTGAACAATTGCTCAAGACTATTCTCATCCTTGGTAATCGATGACAACAATCATCTATAAATTCGTTTGCTCCTTTCAGGCTTGTGTTGTGTTAGCTTTTGCGTTCTTGTTGCAACTTGTTTGAATAAAATATGCGCTGTTATAAAAGACGCGGTCTCCTACCAAATAACTTTATTAATTCTTGAATCTTGAACATGGCCAAAGGGGCAGTTTTCTATGTGGGAAGTGGAGGCAATTTTAATTTAATCTGTAACAAGTGCATTAAAATATTGTTAACAAGTGACTAACAAATTTGAGCTTATCGAAACATGACTCTGATCAATCTGTACATTTATATGAAAAAACTTGCAGGTTTTGTGTTATCTTCTGCAAAAATAAAAACTATACATCTAATGTGTCTCATTGCACAGGTAAAATTGCAAATTAAGCGACATGAAATGCAGGAATTGCCAGAATCTGCAGATGGGATCTCAAAGTGGTGCAAGGATCTATTCGTTACCAAGGTATGAAGAATAATTGCAGTATATTACGATTGTTAAGAGAATACTTGTTTAACCTATTTTAGTGTCAAAACCAACTTAATATTGGCCGTACAAAACATTTGGACAAAATACAAATCAGCTTACTTTCTGTTTAACTCTACGAAGGTGTTTGGATGTGAAATTGTAGAGTGATTATTTTGAGAGGTTATTTTGACTGTTCAAAATTTGAGTTTTAGTAATAGTTCGTTTGGATGTAATTAATTGTAGAGGGGTTGCAGTTAATAGTTTGTTTGGATGATGGTTTTTGTAAGTGATCACTGACAATAGCTTGTTTGGATGTGGTTAGGAATGAATGATTATTTTGAGGTGCTAGAAATGAGTAGCTAGAAATGAATAATTAGAAATGAGCGATTAAAAATGAGTGACTAGAAATTAATGGTTATTTTGAGTGATTACAATACATCGTTTGTATGTGCTTCTTTGAATAGAAACTCATTTGTAACTCGTTAATAATGCGAAACAAACACCCCAATTATACTTAATTTTTTTTATTCAATCATTTATTTCATTGATATTTTGATTGATTGTTTCCAACGCAGAAGTTAAATACCTTGTTTAAGTGGTGAAGAAATAAGAAAAAGAGAGTTTAATAAGGAACTCGAGTATAAAGGTTCCAAGAGCTTAGCTGCAAGACATTCTACCATATAACTTTTTGGATATGGTTAAAATTTCAAATAATTTCATAAATTACGGCCGTCGGATCGGTTTTTAATCTTTCTTCACGGGTTGAAATATATCACAAGTAATCTGCTGAGCTATTAACTTGCTTCGTCAATAAGCAATTATTCAGTAATCATTTTTTATTTTTGAAACTTAAGCTCATAAACACTACTTTCTACCCAGGATTTCAAAAATTTAATAATCATTTTATTTTTGAAAATTTAACTTGTCTTCTCTCTATTTTTCTATCATAAATTTCATCCTTAAGAAAATATTTAATTTGTAGTCAAATTTCAAAAAACTTTTTTTTAGTTTTAATAATTTAAGCTTGGTTTTTAAAATACGTGTAGAAAGATAGGACTTATATTTTGTTAATCTATTTTCAAATACCAAATGATTATCAAATAGGACCTCAAAAATTAGTTTAAGATTTTTTTGTTTGCAAGGAAGCAAGAGGAGTTAGCTATATAGATAGGCAAGTAGGAAGGTAAGTAACCCAACCAAGCAGCTGCTGGGGAATATGATTAAGAATTCTAATGTTTACTTAAAAAATTGAAAATTATTGTAGAGAAATCATGATAAAACAAGCTTAATTTTCGAAAAACAACAGTTATCAATAAGCGTTAATTAGTTGTTTGGTTTGGTGCTTTGATGGAAGCCAATAGAAGAAATGAGTATGCAAGTGAACATACTTTCAGTTTGCTTATGTACTTTCCAATCTTTTCTCTCTCTTTGTTAAACTTGAACTTGGTGCATTTCCAATTGCAATTGCCTTCGAATTCTCTTTATGTGCTGTCTCTGTTATTTATTTCCTTGTGCAACCTTTCAGGATACATTATTGGAGAAGTATCTGAACATGGATTCATTTAGTGATCGACAACCTATCGATATAGGCCGGCCTAAAAAGTCATTATTGGTATGTTTAATCGACATTAAGGCTGATTAACCACAGATCATACTATATATGAATTTTCTGCTGTTCGTATCGACCCGAGATATTTCTTCTTGTCTCAACAGGTTGTTCTTTGTTGGTCATGTATCCTTGCTTTTGGCATCATTAAATTATTTCAATGGTCTGCATTTATAACCTCGTGGGAGGGCATTGCATTCTCAGTAGTATTCATGATGCTCATAATCCTTGTTATGAAATTGCTCGTTCATGCTTCGGATTCAACGTGCTCGGCACACTTCAAGATATCTTCTCTAGATCCGGCCAAGGAGCAGCTACTTTCGTAATTAGATAAGATAAGCGTCTGTCATGTGTCTATACAAAATCACACCGCTCATTCACATTCATTCCATTCCATTCTTTGTGCAGCTTAGCTTTAATGTTGAAAAATGTATTTGTCTAAAGCATTATTCCACTTGTATTTGGTTCAATTGTGTAACTGTGTAAAAACTTTTTATTGTTTGTATTCCCATGTTTCTTAGCCTACAATAGTGATTGGTAGAAATAGTGAACATCACAAAAAAAAAAAAAATTAATTTAAATATTCTTGAGTGTTTTGGTCATCTTATAAAGATCACAAGTTTTTAAGGCGAGATAAATATTGAAGAGAATGTTTTCTCTATCCTTGTTGGGAAGATATTGTTGGGATGCAAACAAAGTATCCCACATTGGTTAGAAGAGGGGAGGATCATGGGTATATAAGTGATGGCAAACATCTCCATTGATATGAGGCCTTTTGGGTGAAACCAAAAACAAAGTCATGCGGGTGTATGCTCAAAGTGGACAATATCATATCAATGTGGAGATTCGGGTAGGGTTGTTATCCTTATCAGATATCAAAGGAATGGAGACTAAGGAATTGGTTCAACCAACTGCGTCACCCCTCGGGGACGGGTATAACTCTTGTTGGTTTAATTTTTTTAATATTAAAATGATATTTGTAAAAAAAGAAAATTGAATGTTTTTCTCTTGATAATTTCTTAAAAATCCGATCATTTTTAGCTACCATTAAAAAATTAATTATTATTTTTTTCATTACCAATAGTCTGAAAAGTTGTTATTTGTTATAAATCTAATACACCAAAAGCAAAGTAATACAACATGAACAAATGGAAAGAAATGTAATACAGAGAGAAAAATTGAAGAATTCTTATTCAATGGTGTATGTTTACAAGCTTCTAACATTTCTATTTATAATATTACAAGAAATATATATTTAATAAGTAATAAAGTTTAGGGTTTAGGGTAAGACTATAATTAGCCAAAGTAACATTTCTATATTCATAATACTCCCGTTTACATATTCATTGTAAGGAAAAAAATGCCTCACTAAAATATCAATGAAAGGAAAAAAAAATAGTGAAGGGAAAAAAGTACTTTATTCAATACAATAACAACTGTCTCATTAAAAACTTTGCTAGAAAAATCCAATGGGTTAAAACCATAGTCAAGGTAAAAAGAGTGCACTTGTTCTTACTCCTCTCATGAAAACATCACTTAAGATCTTCGGGTCATCATATTCCAATTATGCACCAACTAATAGAATGTTGCAGTAAGAAATGTCTTTCCAAATATAACATTGTCAAATTATTATTTGAATTTATCTTCGATACGAGCCAAGCCACGAGTTTCACTTATTAATTGCAAGAGTTTCAACATGATTTGAAGGGTTGTGGTAATGATTGATTTAGGGATCTTTATCATGTATAGTTCATCCACTTGTGAATAAATAATCTGTATAAGATTTAGTTTTATATAAGTTAGATAATTAAGGTGCACATAAGTGCTTTTATCGCGCTAAGATATGGTACTTCTAGACCAAAATAAAATTTTCATTATTTTCTTGAAAGTGAAAGATATATTTCTTTAAATCAAGTGATCAATTGAATAAGCTATCATTGAAATGTTCAATGAGTGTGCTTTCGTCATGTAAAATCTCTATAAAATATTTTTGTATAAGATGAGTAATGATAACATATTTCATATGTTAAATATTCAAATTGCAAGTGATAGAAACACTTAACTTTGAGACCTTTCATCTCAAATTCTTTCAAAATATTCTATTAGCTTGGAAGCTCTTCAAGAGTTTCTATTATGTTTATATCATCAACATAAATAACAATAAATTATTAATCTAATTTCTTTATACTTATATCTATAAGATATACATCATCTTTTTATACATGTTAGGATAGTTTGATCTCATGACGTTATTAATTACATCCACCACGAGAAAATACTCCTCATCATAATCTATAATTATTAGGCTTTTGCGAGAATCATTGAGTACTATGTCTCGTTTTTTATCTCATGACATATTTTTCATTTGTAATAAACATGTTTTACAACTTTAGGTGTATAAACTACAGGTCCAAAAACTTTACATTTTGAAAGTGAGGGTAATTCTACTTATATTGCTTCTTTATGCTTTAATAAATCATTTATTTATCGACGTTCTTCGACGGATCTATATTGAGAATTCTCATTTTCATAAATAATATCAAGAACAATAATATAACTCAGAATGGTCTTAATAACTCACCAGTTTCGTTCCATTTTTCATACCATGACATATCTTATCGACATTTATTTATCTTCCACATATACTTTTCAATATTTCTTTTACTAGAAAAGTTTTAGGTTTCTTGTGGAAATCCATGTTTTCGAAAAAAATTTATCTTTGGAACTCATAACTCTATTATGCTTCGGCCATATGGTAATTTATTAGTTTTGATAACTTGTTGTATTATCTGTTCTTAATGATGCATTTTTGTAATTTAACCATTTTCGCAACGTCTCAAAATGCATTTGACAGTTGATTTGAAATTAATTATTCTTTGAACTTCTGATTCACATTGATCTCTAGATGATTTAGATGAGATAGTACACAATTTATGTTTTCAACTTTTCTCATTTCTCTCCCTAATGTTGGAAATTTTATCTCATTAATGTCAATTAGCAAAATTGTACAGTAAACGTATTACCTATCAGGAGTTCAAGTTATCTAATAAAATATACTTCTAGTCTCGTCTGAAGACTGATATCAGTATACGGTGGTGGAACAATTTGAATAATTACTGCACATTAGAAATTCGTAGATAAAATATATTTGGCTTAGTCTTGCCTTAAACTAATATATTGGGGAGTATTTATCATAGATTACATGTCTAATATATTTATAAGACACACTATGTGTACAAGCACATGATTCTTAAAGTTATTGGAAGCTCTGCTCTCATAAATGAGTGTATTTAATCATTTTGTATGATGTTCAACACTAATCTCAAACTACATATAAATTTTTCCAACATTACCAAGACTATTCATTTAATTTCATAAGTAGAAAATTGTGCTCTTTTAACTTATTAATTATTTGGGCAATCAATCTTGCAAATTCAAGATTTTAACTTGATCATAAAGACCATCTTCTAGTTGTGTTGTCTAAGACATACCGTCTTGAATTTCTTCTTGAAACATTTTGAAAAATTCATTCATAATTTAGCTGGTAATGAATGGTATATTAATTCTTTTTTTATGAGAGCAAATATCTCATCACAATTTAATAGATTGAAAAGAATCTTCTAGTTGTAGTAGATGTTCATGTGTATTCTCATTGATTAATTTAATTCACATTGACATAATATGAACTCTTTATGCCAAATAGTATACATATATCTGAATACATGAACATCAGGTTCTTTAAAACTTAGTATAGTTTTCTTTGAAAATTATACGAATGGTAAACTTTGCTCTTCTATGCAAAATAATATGTATCGCTTCCAAAGTTCTATTCAAGTCTGCTGAACTTGATGTTATATTGAAATTTGAATATAATTTTGTTAATTTCGACTAATTCAACTTTCAGGTTAGTCTCAAGGTAGAGGTGTTCCATTTCTGGCAACTTAAATACCTTAGCCTAGACAAAACAAATCCTTAGACAAAATTGAGAATAATCAAATTTTGTTTATAAGCTAAAACCACTAGTTATGTCATATTTAAGGGGTAAAAATATCTCTTCAAATTACTAACAAATATCTCTTCAGGAGACTAACAAATATCTCTTCAGGAAACGCAAACAAATTTCAAAGGTTTACTTCCACACATTAGTTTTATTTCATTAATCAATATTATAACATTCACTTATTGTTATATAATTATGCAACTGTGCATCTAATCAAAGTGATGAATATTTCTCGATTTTAAGAATTGTGTAACTACAAAAGCATTAATTATAAACAGTTTTTGATTCATGCAACTTCCAATACATGATTAACTAAAATGAGAACTTTTGTATGCAACTTCGAGTGCATCAAATCAAAATTTGAGTTAGAGAAAAATAGTTTTTTTTTTTTTAAAAAATGCTATAATATAAATCAAACATATATGTATACATCATATTTTGAGTTTTATTAAAATAGTTCAAATATATGATACAAAAATATGTTTCAAATGTTAGGATTTAAGAAAGCTTCGACCAACTTGACCGAGACTTGGGTCTGAGAACCCGATTTTTGAAGTTAGGCCCCTTTTTGTGTTTTCAACGTCCTCGGTCCTTTTTTCATGGCTATAGGCGATAATTTTGACTCCATAACAACTTATTTACCAGTTTCAGTTGGAAAGTGGCAACCCTATAGGGGGTGAATAGGGCTTTAAAATAATATTCTATTGAGAAACTCTTAATTAATATAAATATAATTTTTTTTGCAAATAAATAAGAAGAAATAA
>JBBMEG010061177.1:0-34757 GCA_037832605.1 Cyclanthera cordifolia
ATAAAATTATCGCAAAAGCTATGGCTAATAGGCTTAAAAGCATCTTGCATAAAATTATTTCTCCGAATCAAACCGCCTTTGTGCCAGGTAGGCTTATTTCTGATAATGTGATCATTGGTTTTGAGTGCATTCATTCTATTATTAAACGGAAAAAAGGTAAAAGTGGGTGGGCGGCGCTTAAGCTTGATATGAGCAAGGCTTATGACAGGGTAGAATGGAATTTTCTTTTTGATATGATGAGGAAGCTGGGTTTTAGTGATATGTGGATTAGCAGGATAGAAAATTGTATTTCTTCTGTCAGGTACGCGGTCAAGATCAATGGTACCATCTTTGGGGATATTATCCCCCAAAGAGGGCTGAGGCAAGGAGATCCGCTCTCACCTTATTTGTTCCTCATCTGCGCTGAGGGTCTTTCGGCTCTTCTTAACAGGGAAGAATCCTTAAACTCTTTCAAAAGCCTTAGAATTAATCATTCTTGTCCTCCCATTTCTCATTTATTTTTTGCTGATGATAGCTTGATTTTTTACAGGGCAGATGAGGATGGGTGTCTTAAGATCAAAGAAATGCTGAAGTGCTACGAGCTTGCTTCTGGCCAAATGGTTAACCTTGAGAAGTCGGGAGTGCTTTTTAGTGAGAGTATTGGAAAGTCTAGGATGAACGTCCTTAGTAGCATCTTGGGGGTGAAGATAAATAGTAATCTTGGGACTCATCTTGGTTTGCCTTCTCAAAACCAAAGGGATAAAAAAGCCTTATTTAATTCCATTAGGGGGCGGCTGGAGAATTGTTTACAAGGGTGGAAAGGTAAAATGCTTTCTAGAGGGGGTAAAGAAGTTTTAATTAAGGCTGTTGGTCAGGCTATCCCTACTTATTCGATGAGTTGTTTTAAACTCCCAAAGTCCTTTAATGATAGTCTGGAGCAGCTGTGTGCCAGGTTTTGGTGGGGTGAGGATAACGAGAGGTGCAAGGCTCATTGGGTGGCGTGGAAAGACCTGTGTAGGAGGAAGAATTCTGGTGGGCTCGGGTTTAGGAATTTAAATCTTTTTAATCAAGCGATGCTTGCCAAGCATAGTTGGAGAATCCTTAAAGATCCTAATAGTCTCTTGGGAAAGGTGCTTGCGGGAAAGTATTTTAAAGACGGTAATTTTTTGAAGGCAGAGTTGGGTGGTAAGCCTTCTTATGCTTGGAGAAGTATTCTTTGGGGTAGAGACTTGTTTGAGATGGGTTTTAGATGGAAAGTGGGGAACGGGAATGATATTGTAATTGGTAACGACCCGTGGATTGCTAGGGGGGGTAACCCTTTTGTTGTCAAAACCAAGGGTTCTTGGCATAATAGAAGGGTGGCTGAGCTCATTGATGAGGGTGGTAAGTGGAGGGAGGCCATTATTTCTGATAACTTTTGTTTGGAGGATGCCGAGGTGATTCTCAGTACCCCTCTTTGTGAGTCCGGGGGTAAAGATGAAATCATTTGGAACCGTTGCCCTAAAGGTGTTTTTTCGGTTAAAAGTGCTTACCAGCTTGCTATGGACTTAGCTGATAGGGGTTTTGCCTCCTCCTCGGGGGGTTCTGCGAATGCCTCGGTTTGGGATAGTTTTTGGAATACCCGTTGCCTTCCTAAGGTTAAGTTGGGGGCCTGGAGTGTGATCGCTAATGCAATTCCTTCTAAGTGTAATATTTACAACCGTAGGGTGGATATTGAGACCAGGTGCTCTCTGTGCTTCAAAGGGCATGAGTCTAATTTACACATTCTCAAGGATTGTAGTTTGTCAATTAAGATATGGAAGGAAATCTTTCCTTGGTTTGTGGACTTCAAAGAGTACTTCTTAAGGGTAGAGAGTGGTATTGTTTTCTGGGAAAAGTTGTGTTTAAGGATTGGTAAAAAGGAGAAATTCAAAGCTTTATTTTTAATTTGGAGTTTATGGAACAATAGGAATGACATCCTTACTAATAAAATGGATGTTGATTTTCATAAACTCCTGACTAAAATCTCTAAAATGATTAATGCTTATGATGGTTCTTTTTCAGGTGTTGCTGACTCTTCTGTTGGAATTGTTGACCAGTCGGTGAATTTGTGGAAAGCCCCCCCTCAAGGTTGCTGGAAGCTCAACGCCGATGCGTCTGTGTGTCCCAGGTCGGGTAAAGGAAAAGTGGGCTGGATTGTTCGTGATTGCAATGGATTGCCAATTCTTGCGGGAGTCAAAGCTGGTTTTAAGAATTATTCTGTCAAAGCTCTTGAAGGTGTGGCTGTTAAAGAAGGGCTGAAAAGCATTGTGAATGTTGGCGATTGGATTCCTCCTCTGTTGGTGGAATCAGATGCGAAAGATATGATTCATGATTTGCTGGGAAATGGCAGGAATCTTTCTGAGTTTAACAACATTATTGTTGATATTAGGTCTCTTGCTTTTAGGCTTGGTAATGTTGTTTTCTCTCATTGTCCTAGATTGTGTAATAGGGCGGCCGACTTGCTTGCCAAGTGGTCGAGTGATTTCTCTGTTGTGTGGAACCTTATGTTTTCCTCTGTGGAAGATAGGTCTATTTTTTGGAGGGGGGTCCTCCCCCCCTTGGTGGCCTCTTGTGTCGAAGAGGATTGTAGACTTTGTTCTTTTATTGATTTATGATATTGTTTGCTTTTTTCTCAAAAAAAAAAAAATCAAACATTTCAAGAAAAACTATTAACCAATTAGTATGTTTTTTTAAATAATAAAAAAAGGGATAAACTATAATTGGTCACTAATTGTTATGATTTTAAGAATTAGAATTTAATTTTTTTTATTCTTTGATAAAACCTGAGAAATAGATTTGTCTTTTTGTAATTGCTTACAAATTGTTATACATAATCGCTATCTATTTAAATACAGTAAAGTTAGATGTTCATATGTATAATGATTTTTCCTTTAATCAGACACTTAAGTTACTCAGTTATTATTAACACATTACCAACTAACTTATAAATACTTAATTTACTAATAATTAAAAAAAACAAAAGACTATGTTTTAGGTTTAATCAAATCATATAAAATAAATTTGAATTTTTAAATTCATAAGAACTAAATTATAAATGACTTCTCACTGCTAGACTAAATTATAATTTTTGAAATTAAACCTATATAACTTTCTTCAAATCAGAGACATAATTGATAATTTAGGCTTGAGAAAATAGAACAAAACTATGTAATCTAATGATCTCTATAAATATAAGGATAAATTATAAATTTGGTCAATTTCAATAAAATTAAAATTTAGCTCTTATATTTTAAAAATCTAGAATGTAGTCTCTATTATTTAAAAATATATAATTTAATTTATATGTTTTGATAAAATATAAAAAATAGTTTACGTAAATCACAATATGAATTAAATATGTTTCTAATGTACGAATGATACATTTTTTTTGTCTAACAATTACTGATCTCAAACTCTCATCATTAAGACATAAATTGCTAATTTCTACATATTTTATTAATCAATAATTACAAACGATATGAACTATTTCTTGGAATTTATCATAGCATAGAGACTACATTTTTATTTTTTAAATCATAAAAATTAAATTCTAACTTTCTCAAAACCATAAGAATTAGATTTTAATTTTAAGAACTATAGGAACTATACAATAACTTTCTCTAAACGAGATGGACCAAATTTATAATTTTGAAAAGATGAAGAAGGATGGCGAAGAGAACATTCATGGTAGAGAGAAATTAATGGGGATGGAGGCAGAATGTGCACACTTACCTATCTATTTATAATACTACATAAACAATCTAACCTAAGCTAAGAAATCCAATGGACGTTAATACTCGAACAATGTTATCACTATCTTATTAATATCATTAACCATAATAATACTACTATACTAATCTAACAATAACAATAATAATAATAATAATAATAATAATAATAATAATAATAATAATAATAATAATATGCTACGTTAATACTCGAACAATGTTATCACTATCTTATTAATGTCGACCATATATGTAAATAGAAATGAAAAGAAATAACCTTTCATATGCATTAATTTAATTTAAATTGGAAACAATGTCATATTTTTGTTTGTATTGAATTTATGGATGGTCAACAAGTTTGGCTGATTCATGAACGTAAAAAGCCCCCCCGTAACAAAGGAAATGGAAGAATTCATGTAAGAGACAACCTTAAGGATAATGTTTATGGGTTTGCAGGCATCAGAAATGAACAGTCACATTCCTTGTACTTTTTCTTTTCTTTTTTTTAAAAAAACAATTTTAATTCTTACAAAACCCTGAAAATTGTGTACCGAATTTCTTGGCTTCTTCACTATAAAATTTCATTTGTAAATTCCGAGTTTTTTGTCTGATTTATTCCTGTCTTGAAGTTTAAAATTTTTTCCAGTTTGTCTAATTGTTGTTGTCGTAAGGATTACGTTTTGTAAGTTAGAGTTATGTCTCCAAGTGACAAGATTTGAATCATCTAATATACATACATATTTATATTTATATAGTTGAAGATATTAGAACATTTTATTCTAATTAAAAAGAGTAACATTGTTAGTGTTAATAAGATAGATAAAACAATACTTTTTGTCCTCCACTTAATTTAGAGAGGAAATAGATAAATGAATCAGTACAAGTTTTCAAATTTAAATTTATATGGCTTACCCGCTTGCGAATATAGATGTCCATTTTTTCTGTGACTTGTCTCCGGGTGAATTTCTCGTTACGTCGTGAATGAGGAGTGAGTGGAGATGAAAAAATTTCTAGCACTGAATCTCGATTTTCTGTCCAATTTTACTTAATGTATTTATATACTTAAGTTCTATAAATATTTATTTCGATGGATATTTTTCTTATATAATTAGCTATCTAATTGCAGTTAATAAACATTAACGGTTGAAAAAAATATATTTAAAATTTAGTGAATTGAATTAATTTTGAGAAAATTTATAAGAAAAAGTTGGGAATAAGAAAAAGGAAAGGAAAGAAAAGAAATTAAACGGTGAATAATTTTTCGCGAGAAACTCAATTTGGGTGCATTCAATTGTGGGGAATACCCATTTCGTTTCTTGTAAAATTTTACGGTGAATTTTGCAAGATGAAAATGAAGAGGAATAGCGGAGATGAAGACCATAAAACCATCCCATCCCCATTCCCCTACTTGTGTCCACTTGCTTATTATAGGTGTAAAACTCATTTTTATTACTTATTTTGTTCAATCCTGTAAAAAAAAATCTGAATATTTTCAATTCTGTAATTTTGTTAATGATTTGATGAAATTTTTTGACATGAAAATCATTATTGTCATGTTTTTTTTTTCTTAAAATAATTATTGTGATGTTAAATTTACTCCAAAATTGATTTTACAACTTTAAACGAGATTAACCGATCCTCGAGATTTATTTTAAACTAATGCAATAAATGCAATTTCCAAAATCACCCACAAACTTATTATTTTATATGTTCTACTCAATTATATTAATTAACTAAAGACTCGGCACTACATTTTCTTTAATCAACCTAAAATCCTAATGATAAAATAATAATAACAATAATAAAAATTATAAATGTTTTTGTAAGAAGGATTTTTATAAAGTTTTTCGTAGCTTAGTTTCAATATTTGAAATTTACGGATACAAGACTATGCTCAACCTAACAATTTTTTATGTTAATGACTAAAAAGACCAGATTCAAAATTTCAATTAATTATTACACAAAAAAAAAAAAAAAAAAAAATATTTTTCATATTTTAACAAAATTCATTGAATATCACGTAAAATTTTTGAAAAAAAAATAAAATTAAAAAACAAGGACACCCAACAACTCGAATCCAAATCAAAAATTTCGGTTCTCCAATTTTTTAACGCAACCCTAGTATGTACCTTCAACCGAGTTCTCATCGTCTGTCTAAATATGCTTCCAGACACTTGTCATCTCGTCCCATAGCTTCCTCAAGTTCTCATTGCCTTAATTCTAATTACAAAAAATTGATGTGATAAGTTGTATGCATATACGTGGACATAGATCTATAAAACTTTAAAATTAACTTTAAAACTTTGAAATTAACTTTAAAATTCATAATATCCTATCTATATTTTATTTTTATGACATATAAAACTTTAAAATTCAATTCGTTATAACTTTCTACCTAAGTATAATTTTGATGTAAGAGACAATCTAAATATTATATCAAGTGTTTATTTACCATATCAGATTATTATATCTCAACGCTAAATTAAAAAAATAAATTATATATATATATATATATATCACATTAATGAAGGAAATTTTTGAAAATAAAAAATAATAATTTAAATGAAAATAAATAATTACAAAAGTTTTCTGTACCTTTGAATCATAGGAAATTGAGTGGATGGCTTTTCTCACAAGTTTGAAAAGGACAAGGGATAGAAGAAAGGGAAAGCTTGGAAGTGTGAATCCATTATAAGAGAAAGGGTCCCAAATGTCCTTCCTAAGGGCAACAAGCCCTAGTAAATTGAAATAAATTTGAACCAAACTTTTACATATAGCTTCAATTACTAAATTATTATTATTATTTATTTGCATGAAAATAAAAAGTAGGGGCCAAATTCTCATAGGTGAATAAGAGACAGGTCAAAGATTATATTCTTTAATAATATTTTTAGCTAGTTGTGGAAATGAGACTATTGTAGGGGCCATTAATTCTCATGGAAAAAAATGGAGGTGGTATATCAATTAATACTCCAAGGTTTTATAAATTAGTAACTCGATTTGGAATTTTAATTAATTTTCTTTTTTTTCTCTTTACTTTTAAAAATTATAAAATTTATCCTTAATTAAATTCCTTTTTTAAAAAATTAAAATTTAGAGTGCCTATTTAAGTGGTATCGTGGATATGAGCTATATCACTCATATATAGATGACGAGTATAATTACATCACGTGATTTTCCAAATAAATTGGACATAACATTTATTTTGTAGGGACAAACGTGAAATTTAATAAAGATGGGTAAATTGAAAATTGTTATATATATATATATATATTTTCTTGGAAAACGAAAATTGTGATTTAACCAACTAAAGGAAATTACCACCTAAAAAGAAAATTGATTTAAAACTTCTTAAACGATTATGGATAGCTTAATAGTTAAAAGAGTTTTCCTTTATATATATAGGCTTCAAATAGCTCTACCATATACACACGTCACACTTACTATTTTAAACGGTTGAATTTTTGACAAAATATTAAAAAAATTTAACTAAAGTCAATACACTAAACTTAAAATATTTTTGTCTTACATGTTTTGAATATAAATTCACATGCTCTTCTTTTTATAGTGTTTGGAGTACACTATTGTCTTGTGTACTTGTGTTATGTGGAACAATTCTCTTTTAATATTTTGTCAAAACGCAACAAATTCCACTTTGACGAGATATTTGAAGAATCAACATTTGCGAATAATTATAAACTTCAACTATGTGAATTAGACAATACTCCACCATAAAAGTAGATCATTTGAAATCTCACATTTTTCAAGATTTTTCTTCTTTATCACATGTTGATACACCTTGTTGAAATTTATGGTGCAACTTTCACCTACTTGACTTACCTGAAAGTTAACTTATACCGCTGACATCACACCCTCTATCATAACAAATTAGGCATACATGGGGATAATTTCTTTATTTCTTCAAAGAAAGTACTATCTCTTCTAGCAAAGGACGATCACGACAGCATTCAGACCTAAGCCATTTGACTTATTTGCCCTATTAAGATAAATTTCTTTTACGTGACAAGTGTGTCTGCGTTCCCACACCAACATTTCTCATGCATAAAAGTTTTTTTTCTTCCATTAATTATTTGCTTCTTATAACCGTAACATGAATCATCACTAGACTGATCAAAACCAACTTCTCTTCTCTTAAGAATACAATATTAGCTTATAGAATGAACTTTTGCAACGACTACTATATTTCATTAACTTCTTTTCTCTTGAGAGCAAATCGTTAGTCAATTTGTCACATTCAAACCAAACTCCTCTTCTATTGAAAATACACCGCCAACCTGATAATATTAAAGCTACCACAAATTTGTCTCCAACCTTCAAACGTCTATGTGCTACTCCAAGACATATTACTTATATAGTTATGTTTGGCTCATGGCTGTAGTACCGCTTAACAAGTGATGACAACCATCTCCAATTAATTGAGACATTTTGGATAAAACAAAAAACAGAACCAAAATAATCCTCATAAATACTAGTGTAAAAGAGTTCAAAAGTCGAATTCAATATAATTTTAGTTTTTTAATTGTAAAAAGGGAAAGATTCTTAATATCTTTACTTATACCAAGATTTTGTATGTGTGTTACGTTTTTCTTAAAAAGATTTGATATGTTCAATTACAGTGACATAATATGCAAAATTCACAAACAACAGAAAAGAATACAAAACGTATAATATAATGAAAATATAACGTATGGAAAAATTCATAAAAGAAAGAAAAAACGAAAATTAATTGGAATCTATATAATAAACAATGAATATAGGGTTGTAAGTTGTATCACAAATAATAAAATAAGATGTTTTAAAAAAATAAAATAAATGAGAAAGAAGAATACGTGTTGGACGTAGCGATAATATTAATTAATAATTAAATAAAATAATTATTATTATTAAAAAAAAGGAAGAAGGCCCCACGGTCGTACACATATGGCCTGTCCTTTGCCTTCTCCACAACCCCACATGATTTTGTTAAAACCACATCGCCCATAAATACCAATCCCAATTCCCTCAAGTCCCTCATTGTTTCCATTTCTTCCAAATTAATACACGAAATTATCTCATTTCATTTTGTTGTCATTCCTCTAATGGCGGTGGTAAAGCAAATCATGAAGCGGTGTTCCAGTTTGAGGAGTAAGAAAAATCAGCAATGCGGCGGAGGAGATATTCCGGTGGATGTGCCCAAAGGCCATTTTGTGGTGTATGTTAGTGAGAATCGAACCCGTTACATTGTACCCTTGACGTTCTTGACCAGGCCTGAATTTCAAATCCTTTTACAATTGGCTGAGGAAGAGTTTGGATTCAACCACAATATGGGCCTCACTATCCCTTGCGACGAGCACCTCTTTCTTTCTTTAACTTCCCTGCTTTCCTGAATCGAACCAAACCCAACCGACCAATTACTCAACACGGTATATATATAGGAGATCAGTTGCTTTCGGCTTTTAATGCATGTCGAAACAGCATTCGAGAAATTATTCGAGACGGCAAAAACTATGTTGTCGATGATTTTAGATCGAGTACAAAATTTCGAATCTTCATCGAATACGACCGATGGCGGAGGCCGTATTCAATAATTTTTAAGAATGGGGAGCTTTTAGGCTAGAATTATGGGGGCAGCTTTTTCTTTAACTCTCAAACACAGTACAAAATTTGTCCTTTTTTTTCTTTCATTTGATTCTTGTTTCATAAATCATAATTAAGTTTTTATTTTAGTTTATTGTTTACCTTATTTTCTAATGTTTTTTGAGATTGATTTTGTTGATGTGGTTGGATCGAATAATGAAATTTAGCTTGTCGTTTCTTAGAAGAAACACCCAAAAAAGATCAAACAAGGAATCGTTTGTGTTCTGGAGAAAAATTTGTATTAAAACAACAAAAGAATCCAATTATAATAATTAATTATAAAAAAAAATAAATAAATTAGTTTATTGTTGAAAGTAATCATGGAATGCTAAAACACAATTTCAAATACTATTCAAGATAGAAAGTACTATTAATATATTACGAACGGCATACCTAAATTTCTATTTATCGAAAACAATAATACATATGAGGAATCTCTGAAGAGAGTACAATTAATTTTTTTTTTTTTTTTCAAAATCGAATATTTAAATTTTCGTTAACGTAGTTAATATTGTACTAAAAAAATGATTTACATTTATATTCTAGCATTTTTTTTTTTGGTGATATTAGAGTGGCCAACATCGTATAATAAGAAGAATAATCCAAAAGAAGATAATTGTTAATGCATATTAATTAAGAGAAATAATTGGATTAGGTTTAGATTAAGTGAAGAAGAAGTTGGATTATAATTAATAAAAAAAAGAAAAAAAAGTAATGTAGGCAAAAATTCCGTACGATCTTGCACAGAGTGTTTCTATTGCTTAGCTAGCGCTTAGACAGTATTACGCGCTTCACCAGTTGTCTATGTCTTTCTCTCTCTCTCTCTTTCTCTCTCTTCATTTAGATTTTTTTAATTTATTATTAAACTCTCGTCATTTAAATCGGAGACAATAAAGCTGACATCATAATACTCAAATTAATATATACACACACACTCAAATTAATTATTCATGTATGATAAAAAATTAAAAAAATTCTATAAATATCAAATTTTAACGAAAATTCTTATATAGAATAAATGTGGGTCCACCTAGCAAAAATACAATAAAGAAAGAGTAAAATACTATTTTGTTTTTAAACTTTCAAAATTTAAAAATATTTTCACCTTTATTCTTGATTGTATTTAAATATTTAATATTATTGAACAAATTTTGACTAATATTAACCTCAAATTTACTATATTGACTAATTAAGATTTTTTCAAAATTTCGTGACTAAATTTGAATTTTTGAAGGTTCAAGAACCAAAATGAAAGTAAGATAAAATTTTAGGAACAAAATGATGTTTTACCAAAAAAAAAAAATTCAATTAACATAATAAATAGTTTTTATTTATTAAACATATATATTTCAATCAATATAATATACCATCTTTAATTAACGAAAAATAATAAAGGGCAAAATTAAAATATGAAAAAAGACGTCTAAAATTCTCAAAAAAAAAAAAAAAAAAAAACAATTGCTCGAGAAAATCTCTATATATTTTTGCCGATAAATAGTAACATTAGTGCTGTATATTTTTATTATTTTATATTTTTAAGAATATTACTTGTTCTTTTTTTATGACATTAGAATAATACTTGGTTGCTCCAGCCGAATGTTTACTTACCGTCAATATAATGTTGGACATGTCTCCACTTTTATTTTAATTAAGGTTAAACAATTATTTAGTATAACTAAAGAGTTGTACTCAAAAAATAAAAAATAAAAACCGAAAGACAAATCTTCCATCATTCGGTAAACAAAATTATAAGTTCGAATAATGATTTAAAAGTATGTATTAACTATAAAATATCTAA
This sequence comes from Cyclanthera cordifolia, assembly GCA_037832605.1. Taxonomy (NCBI): domain Eukaryota; kingdom Viridiplantae; phylum Streptophyta; class Magnoliopsida; order Cucurbitales; family Cucurbitaceae; genus Cyclanthera; species Cyclanthera cordifolia. Next base: position 11,164 of record JBBMEG010061177.1, read on the forward strand.
TTTTAGTCCATGTGGGTTTATAAACTTAAAATTAGTTCATATGATAAAGTACAAAGTTAACATTAAAGGTAAATTATAAATTAGGTCTCTATAATTTGGTGAATATTAGAGTTTATTCTTTATGCTTAAAAATTTAGACTTTAGTCTATATGATTTGGAAAAATCTACAATTCAGACCTTATAGTTTGAATTTATTCCTAAAGTTTGATAAATTTATAAAATAGTCTATGTTGTTGGTAATTGTTAGTGGATAAAATATGTAGAAGTTAGTTATTTATCTGTTTAATTATGGAAGTGTGAGACAATAATTGATTGGATAAAAAAAGCATCATAAACAGAACACTAAGCTAAGGGTAAGTCCCCTTACCTTGGCTGACAACCGCTAATTTTGTCCTTAGAATGCTGGAAGCACGAGTTCCGGAGGTTTTCGACTGGCAAAAGTAGGGTTAGTGAGTCAAAATTAGCACATAAAACTATCAAAAATAGACTAAGAGCATCAAAATTACCAAGAAAACACAATATGGAAATTTTCTGGCGAGGTCGACGGTAGAGCGTGGCTGGAGAACGACAGCGCGTGATCGGAGGCTCGCCGCCGCGTGAGTTACACGCGTAGGTGACAACTGGTGCAGGCTCGGGACGCGTGGTGTGGCGGTCATACTTGTCTAGTGCGTGTTGCACATGTCCGTTCAACCCCGTTTCATCATGCTTTTATGGTATTTTGTTATTATTGCATGTTAGGATAGTTTCCTTCATGTGGTTTTCAGTTAGCCAATTCATACCAATTATTTCATCAAATATACTCATAGGTAATACTATGAGTGTAACGTCTAAAATATTATCATCTATAACCAGCTTGCAAGCTTGACTTTTTTGCAAGCTGTCATGCTTACTCTCGCTTGAGTGGCTACTACTAAATCAAATCCAGGGGTTCTAACTCAAAATTAGCAGACGAAATGAAATGCATGGATATGAATGAGTGAGATGAGCCAGAATAAAACAATACACAAGCTAAATGACCAAGTATGGGTAAAGTACATGTGACTCCATTACCACTAGCATCGACCTCCTGTCTGGTGGTAGCAAAGACTCTACCCTTCTGCTGTGTCAATCTTACTGCAGGCGTGTTAGCTGGTTGAGATGTTGTTGTTTACTGCTATCCACCCTTATAAATACAACCGTTCGCAAAGTGACCTGGCATGTCACTCTTAAACCAGGCCTTGGAGTTGCATTACACTGCCCTCTGTGCTTTCTACCACACTACTTACAATCTTCCACAGTTTGAGACCTTGCTCTCGGCTGTTGCTGGACACGTCTAGGTGGTGGATAATCAGATTTAGGCTACTGTTACTCATATCGACGACTGTATTGATGATTAGAAGTGAAACTGTGCTCCTCGGGTCTTTAACTGCACTAATCAGTTATATAGCCACCTTGCTCAAATCTAGGCCTACTTAGCTCTTGCCCCTTTCCCCTGTTTTGGTTATAGTGGATGTAAGACTTTTTCTCTTGGTAACTTCTATGCTCACATGGACTATAAGACTCGAATTTCCTCTTAAAACCGTAGTGGTGCTGGTCCGGGTTATATCCTTGTCCACTAAACTTCCTCTCCAGAGTCTTTATAACGTCTACTTGCAGTCCTATATGCAGTCCATTCACAAAATATCTTATTTTCTGCTTATCAGTCAGGATTAAGTCTTCAGCGAAATGAGCCAACTTGTTAAACCTCAGCTCATAAACAATAACTGAATCTCGGCCTTATTGGATGCTGGTGAACTTATTGATCTTACTTGTCTGTTAGCTTCGATGAAGTACTTGTCATAAAAGGAAGTCTTAAATTGGGCCCAACCCATGGGTTCTCCGTAGGCGTTCTCATCTTAACTTCTGTTTTGACCAAGTCTTCGCCTCACCATGCATACAAAGATGGCACATCTTACCATCTGGTCTTCAGGACATTCCATGTGGTCAAATAAATCCTCCATATCCTCGATCTACCCATATGTTACCAGCGGGTCCTTAGAAGAGTGGTCGACCTCATTGGGATCAAACTTTTTGAAGTCCTTGATGATATAGGTGTTGTTAGAAGCATCCTTAACAGTCTTGGTCTTGACTGCTCAACTAGGGTCAACACTTGGGGTGCCTGATATGCTGCCACAGCTGCTACAGCTACTACTATGTTATCACATAGCTCAATTGCGATATGTTCATGTTGTTGAGTGAGAGCCACGAAGGTAAAACTGACCTTTGGACCTTCCATTTATGGAGCGTCTTCTCTCTAGGAGGCAACCGCTTTTGGTGATGAACCCTCTTGCTGCGAAACAGCCTGAAGTATGAGCAACCACTTATGTACCGTGCTCCTGATCATCATTTTAATGGTTGTCATCGCCTCGATAGTCAATCCCGACACTAGCGACACCCTACTAGTGGGGCTGAGGGCCCAACTGGCTGACTAGCTGCTCTGGTGTTTCTTCTAGGGGCAACTGGTAGTCCAGCTCCTCTACCCTTATTTGTAGCTCCTCGGTTGTTACGACTAGCATTGCTACATATGGTTCTTTCAGACATGTCTTCAAACTGCAAGGAAACTTGATCGTTAAATTTTCACCCCATTTTACAGTGCTAACAATTATTCGTTTCATAACCTAACACAACACAACAAAACACGACATAAATGTCATAAATCAACTTGATGCATCTCATCTCAATACATATATCATCATTTCATATATAATAGATTATGAAGTATTTCAACAACATACTTAATATAACAAAATCTACAGTAAGACAGGCCCATGGTTTTCACAGCTCTCGATCAACCATCCTAGTAGAGACCATACATACCTGTGGAGGCTCACAAAGGAAAGGGTGAGTATTAAACGTAGTAAAGATCCCTAATTGGGATTAAATAAATATGAATTTAATCATTCAAGATGTCACAGGATACATGATTAATGTTAATACCGAGACCTCAAAAAGGCCATACAGTGTTGAGCCTTTAATAGAATGTAATAATGACACCGGGGCTAACCTGATGGGACACGCCACTTCAGGCCTTAAATGTTAATAATATACACATCTGGTGCTACTCTTATAGGCAATGCCACTCTCAGGTCTTCAATCCCAACACTTACTTGTATACTTTCATAGATGTGATGTAATGCAGATATTAGTGTTCAAATCAACAAGGTTAATGAATCACCAAGTGCATAACAATGACATATCAACTATCTTGATTTAGTCAACCAAGTTCATCAACTCATCTATATAACGTTCAAGACATAGCAATAATATTCAATAGACATCATGCAACAAACAGTGCGATCAATACAAATCAAAAAGTAATTTTCAACCTAATTAATCCTACACATGCTCGTAATTATCCATAGAACCCTAAGCTAAGGGTAAGATCCCCTTACCTTGGCTAAAAACCGCTAATTTTTCTTTATAATGCTCAAACTGCAAGTTCCGGAGGTTTCTCCAAGTTCGACAGGCAAAAACAGGGTTAACGAGTAAAAATTATCACCTAAAACTATCAAAATGGACTTAGAGCATCAAAATTCACCAAAAAACACAGTCAAAAAATTTTCCGGTGAGGTCGACGGCGGCGCGTGGCTGGAGAACGGTGGCGCGTTATCGGATGCTCTTCGGTGCGTGAGTTACACATGTAGGGGACGCCAGCTGCAGACTCAAGATGCATGGCACGCGTTGATTGGCTAGTGTTAGGCTCGGTAAATGCGCTTGCTTGGTTCAGGACAACCTCAGGCTTGGTCGATAAAATGAAAGGCTCGGATTGGGCGGCGCAAACAAAGAGATTTGACACGTCAAGGCTTTCAGCTGCAGGCGTTGACACTGAAAACGTGACGCATTTTGATTGGCCCCAAGGAAACGACAGCTGTACCCACACGCAAGGCGTCTCAATGGTGCATAAGGCTGTCAGCCACTGTAGTGGGGTGGGAGATTCAAACCCGTGACCTCATGTCCTCAAGTGTACACTGATGTCGCTGAGCTACTGCTCTTTTGGCGTCTATATCCTTAATTTGTCTATGAATTACAAATATAATGGAATATTAATTTTTAGGTTTAATAAAAAATATATTCTATTTCTTTCCAATCCTAGGACTAATTTTATATTTTTCAAAATTATGAAAACTAAATTCTATATTTCTCTAAACTAAAGTCAAGATTTTTAAATGATAAGAACTAAGCTCTAATTTTCTTCCAACTATAAAACTAAATTTATAATATACTTTTAACATTAATCAAAATTGATTCGATAATATTAATAATTATAATAAATGCAACGTGGAAATGTAAATATATGTAAACAATTTATAGAGTAAGGTAACATATTTTAAAAAAATAGCAAGATTATTTTTGTTTTTATTTTTGAGAAGGATAACAAGATTCTTCTTGAAAAACCACTTTTAAGTTTTCTTTAGAGAAATATGTCCACACACGTGACACAATATCAATTACATATTTTTCTTACTTTTTAATTTATTTTTTAATTTTTGGCTAAATCATGGTTTACAATGTGTTACATGCATGGAGATTAATATTTAGATGCATTGCCTAAATATTTCTCTTTTGCTTATTTATAAAAATTAAATTTAAGTATTTGAAAGTCTCAAATTAACCTAAAGATTAAAATTGAACTCTATAATGTTTTGGAAAATAGGGCAAAACTTGTTCGTGAATAAAATTTTTTTATATTTGACATGATATTTCTTATTTATTAAATTCAAAAAATCTCAACATGATTGTTCACACGAGATTTCACTATAAAATAGAAGGGCGAGACACGTGTATATGAACTTGAATTTGATTGATATGAGTACATGATTACAATCTCTAGTTTGTTTCTCTGATTCTTTCTCTCTCATATACAAATACTTCGAGGGCTTCACAACTTATTCTCGAATGTAGAATTGTCTAGAGCTTTGCAGCTTGTTCTTGAGGTTGAATTTGTTGGTGTTTGATTGCCCTTGGCTTGTTGATCTTTTTTATGGTTGGTCATTGGCTTGTTGATCTTTGGATCGGTCGTAGACAGGTTGATCTTTGGATCGTTAGTTGACTTTTTGATCTTTTGATCGGTAGTTGACTTGTTGATCTTTGGATCAGTCGTTGACTTGTTGATCTTTGGATCGGTCGTTGACTTGTTGATCGCGGGATCAGTCGTTACTTGTTAATCGTGGGATCGTTCGTGGACTTGTTGATCTTCTTTGATGATCTGCTTGTGATGAATACGATGAGCATTCTTCGTGTTTGAGCGACTTGCTTATGAAATCGCTTCACCTTCTATGTGCCTTTTGATCCTTAGAAATTTGGGGACTCTATAGTTTCAAATCTCTGGATCACTTCTCTATTTATAGAGCTTCCATGGACCTTTGGCCCGCCTTGATGAGCTTTTGGGTTTGAGCTTTGGGCTTAACCTATTGGACTTGTTTACATGGATATGGGTCTTCATATGCAGTTGGGCCACCAATTAAACTTGGATCTTAATTTTAATCCAATTTAATTAGGTTAAAATTAAATAAGATCCAAGTTTAATTTTGAGAAATATTGTCTCAAAAGTTAATTTAATTTTGTCATTAAATTTGAGAGAATGATGTGACAATTTATGATTGACCGAAATTTCTCAATCAACAATGATCTTACCAAAATCTCACATTTATAGTCATTTTGCAAAAAAACTTGAACTGAGCAACACAGTTCCACGAAAACTGAGAAGATCAATATCTGGCCAAAGTTTATTTATTATAAAATATTTTGAACGAAAGAAATTTAGATTTATCTTTAGAAAAAAAATATCTAATTTATTGAATGTTATACAATAGTATGATAGTAGGTTTTGTTTAAGTCAATTTTGTTGGCTCTTTGTTGACATTATTACTTCATAAACAAATATAGGAAAGTATGTCAAAGTGAACATAATTTAAATGACATTATTCATACATTTATATCACTTTGAACTATATAAGTGCGTTAATTTTATGATTTTACAACTAAGACGCTTCTTTTTTTTTCTTTTGAATCGAACCCGTGATGTTGGTGTTGAACTGGATTAACACCAAACAATGAAACTACTGCGCCATCAATCCTTTCGGAACTAAGGCGCTAATTCTTTAGTTCGTGAGATATTTTTTTCACTTTTTTCAAAACATCTTTCTCACGTCACTTTATCTTTTCCTTATAGTTGAATGGTTTTGTTAGAGATACTCACCTTATAGTAATTTGTCCCACATTAGAAATGTGAGAATTCTTCAACATATTTATAGGATAATGTAGACTACTTCTTTCATTGTCAATTGGATTTCAGATGGATGCCCACACTTTATAATATGGTATCATAACATAATGTGGGTTATTAGTCTCGAAATTCCGAGACCCCACTCAAGCAGACAAAGACTTAAGCGAGTATGTCATTTTAACAAGGAGATGAAAATATTTATGAGAAGTGTTATAAGAACATACCTTCAATTTGATTAAGTACTCTTTAAATAGATCCAAATTGATTCTGTAATTGATTTAATCAACGGTCAAAATTTCGACCCGAGTTACAAGAAAACCCATACTCTAACCCATGACCCAAAATTATCTAAGTGGGATCGAATGGTGATGCGAGTACTGAGTGAATGGAAGTGAACGGTCGTGATTAAGCCACCCGCCGTTGAAGTGTCTTATCCATCCACACATGCCCGACACGTCGTGAAGCTTGTTTAAATGAACAAAATCCTTGGGGATTTAACTGTTCATCTTCAATTCATCGCAGCAGCTCTTTTCTTTAAAGCTTTGGCGAAGCTCTGGCAATTTTCCACCAAAGCTCTTTTTTAGAATTTATATCAGAGTTTCTAGGTAAGTAATAGATTTCTTATTCCTTTGAAAATGAGTTCTTTTGTAGTTGAAGAATGACTTGAAAGTTCTTTCTCTAAGATCTATATTTACTCACTAATCTTTTTCCCTTTGTGTGAGAATTACCATTAAAACAAATGGAGAGCAAGACATACTAATAGGAAAGAGAATATGAAGATAAAGATAATGTTTAGAAGATTTAACACAGAAGGATAAATGGTTCTGTAGCATTAGCATAAGGTATCTTATCCATATTATCCTTCCCTTTTTGATCTGTTAGAGAGTCTCTAGCTGATAACTTGAAGTGTTGAGCAAGTGATGTACTCACAAGCTTTGAGTTACTCATATTAAACCTAACCAACACTTTCTTTGCATATGTTTCCTATGATAAAAATCATTCTTAAGTTTCTTTGTCTCTATTAATTTCCATTCCTAGGATTATTTGAGCAGGTCCTAGGTCTTTCGTCTCAAATTCTAAACTTAGTTGCTTGTTTAGGTTCTTCAAATTTTATATTTCTCTTCTACCTAAAAGCATATCATCTACATAGAGGAGTAAGTACATATAGCTGCCATTCTTTACCTTTTTAAAATAAACACATGCATTATATTGGCTCCTAGTAAAGTTGATCTTAGAATGTAATCAGCAAACCTCTTGTTAACATCTTGGAGCTTGTTTGAGGCCATAAATGGATCTATTTAGTTTGCATACCAGATGTTTTTGATTTTCTCTTATAAATCCATCTGGTTGACCCATGTATATCTCTTCCTCTAAGTTCCCATGTAGGAATGAGTAGTCACATCCATCTGTTCTAGTTCTAGATTTTCACAAGCAATAATAGCTAATAAAATCCTTATTGGTGTATGTTTTACAACTAGAGAGAATATTTTATTGTAGTCTATCCCTTTCTTTTGTTTGAAACCCTTAGCTACGACTCCAGCTTCGAATTTTACTACTTCTTCTATTCCACTCAATTTTCTTTTTAAAATCCATTCGTAGGGAATGGCTTTCTTTTTTCTTTGGAAGATCAACAAAATACCAAAGTTGTTTTTTAGAAGTGAATGTATTTTACTATTCATTGCTTTTAGCTAGTAGATTTGTCTCTGTTTCTAATTCTTCACCATAGAATTGAGGTTTTTCTTCTAGGCTTTTAGACCTTTTAACACTTGTTATATCAGCTTATGCAAACCTTGCTGAAGGTTTAATTTGTCTTTTAGGTCTTTGGCTTTGAATGATGGTCCTATGAGATCCTCCGTTGAGACAAATTCTTGTTGATCTTCCTGAAATTACGTTTGCTTTTTATGTTGAGAGCTATCTTGAGAATTTGGCTTTGATCAAACACTCTTATTAAGTCCACCTAGGGACTTGGTGGTTTTCCTTCATCTTTTGATGATCCTTCTCTATAGCTAGAATTCATATAGAATTCATCTTCTTTGAAGGTTATAGCTCTGCTTACTAGACATTTGTTTCTTCAAAGTTCCATACTTTGTAACATTTGGTACCTTCAGGGTATCCAATAAACATACATTTTATAGCTCGAGGCTCCAACTTCCTTGTCTTTTGTGAAAAAAAGCTATGCTTCAAAATACTTTGAGATTAGACAAATTCGGAGGATAACCAATCCATATTTCTAAAGATTTCTTCAGACCAATATCTATACTTGGGCTTCTATTAATTGTGTATGAAGTTTTGGCCATTGCTTCAGCCCATAACTCTTCAATGACTTCAGCTTCTAACAATATACATTTAACTCTTTCCATTAGAGTTCTATTCATTCTTTCAACTATTCTATTTTTGTTGTGGAGTATAAGGTGTAGTTTTGTGTCTAGTAATTCTAAGTTTTGTGCAATAGGAATTGAAGCCATTGCTTAGAAATTCTAAGCCATTGTGTGTTCTTTAGTACTTCAGTCTTCTGCCATTTTGAAGTTCAACCTTGGTTTTCCACTCTGAAAACTTAGTGAATGTGGATCTTTAGAGGTAAGAAAGTGAACTCGGATTCTTCTTGAGTAATTACAATAATGGAGAGAAAATACCTTGCAATACTCCAGGAAGAAGTTTGAGATGGTCCCTAAAGATCAGCATGATTATAGTCAACAATTTCCTTTGAGTGATGTTCTCTTTTTAAGAATTTGAGCTTTTTTTTATTTACCTGTGACATATGATTCACAAAACCTTAGTCTTTTTGTTACTTTATTTCATATAACCTTTGCTTGGCTAATTATGTTAACCTTTATCCAGTGATTTGAGCTAATCATTGATGCCACAACTATATATCTTTATTATCTGAGGATTGAGTAACTAGTGCAAGGCTTGGCATTAGGACATACTTTAGATAGTAAAGACCATTATGTCTTGTCCTACAAATGACCTTTCTTCCTTCTTTAAGAACTTTTAAAGTTCTAGCTTTCCCAAGGAAGGTGCAACCTTGTTCATTTAGCATTCACAGGAAAATTAATTTCTTCTAATTTTAGGTATATACTTACATTTTTCAGCAACTTCCTTGTTGTCTTGAAGTTTAAGCATTACTGAGCATATTCCCATAACTTGACAAGTGTGATTATCTCGCATGTAAACTAACTCTACCTCACGGTTTGAATTCTGCAAACCATGTATTATTTTAGGTCATATGATAGGTACACTCTGAGTCCATGACCCAATTTTTCTTATCTTCAGTTCTTTATCCATGTGTTGAGTACTAAAAGTCACTAGTACCTTAGCATAGATTAAACTTCCTTCTCTAGCATTTGTATCCGATCTTTCTTAGCTATGGGACATACCTCCTCTGTTTTTGTAAGAAGAGCTCATTTTGTGGAAAGTTTTCCTATAGAAGTCTTTCTTTGAATTTCTCCTTTAGTCCTCCCTTTTCTCAGGACAATCTCTCTTAAAAAGCCCTTCATTATGGCACAAGAAACATTTCAAGGTTGATTTGTACTTAAAGCTTTATTTTCTAGTCTTCTATCACTTTGACAAGTTTCTGCCTTTTGAGTACAATAATTCTACTCTTCCACTAGTCATGACTTCATTTTTGATTTCCAGTTCCATACATTTCAGAGCATTTATCATAGTGTTCAAGTTAACACTATCTCTTCCATATTTCATGGAAATATTCGTGTCTTTATAATCTTCACGAATGGAATTTATAAGAATTGCTGCTTCACTTTCTAAGCTTAGTTTTTCCCCTGAACTATTGAACTCAGACGTTAATTTCTTGAACTCATCCAAATTCTCAATTAGACTTTTGGATGATTTCATTTTGAATAAAAATAATCTTTCTCTAACATACAATTTATTAGGCAGATCATTTTTATCAAATAACGACTGCAATTTAAGCCATACCTTGTAGCTATTTTCTTCATCCACTACCTGTCGAAATATAGAATCACCTAGATTTTAAATGATAGTTGTTGTTGCAACATCCTCCATCTCTTTTTTGCTTTTTTCCGATATTGAAAAAGATTCTTTCTAAGGAGTTTCAATGGCTTTATTAGCCTTTTGTGAGATGAGAGTTATCTTTATCTTCTTTGCCCCCAAAGAAAAATCCCCTGTGCCATTAAACTTGTTAATTTCGTACTTAGTTTTAGTGATTAGGAACTTCCTTATTTTCTTAAACTCTTCCTTTGTTTATTGAATCTTGTAAGCTACGATACAAGTTTGTTAAAAGAACAAGCCTTCAGTTTGATTAGTGTTCTTTAAATAGGTCCAATTTGATTCTGCAATTGATTTAATCCACGGCCCAAAGTTCGATCCGAGTTACAAGAAAACCCATACTCTAATCCATGACCAAAAATTATCTAAGTGTGATTGAACGAAATGAGTGTACTTAATGAGTGGAAGTGAGTGGTCCTGATTAAGCCAACTGCCGTTGAAGTGTCTTCTCCATCCTTCCATGCCTGACACGCCGTGAAGCTTGTTTTAATGACCAAAACCCTTGTGGATTCAACTATCCATCTTCAACTCATCTCAACAGCTCTCATCTTTGGCAAAGCTCTGGCAACTTTCCACCAAAGCTCTTTTTTAGAATTCATATCGGAGTTTCTAGGTAAGTAATAGGTTTCTTATTCCTTTGAAAATGAGTTCGTTTGTAGTTGAAGAATGAACTTGAAAGTTCTTTCTCTAAGATCTATATTTACTCAGTAATCTCTTTCTCTTTGTGTGAGATTTACCATTAAAACCAATGAAGAGCAAGACATATTAACAACAAAGAGAATATGAAGATAAAGATAGAGGTTAGAAGATTTAACACAGACGGATACGTGGTTCGGCAAACTTAGACCTACGTCCACGAAAATCACAGGTTAGTATTCGTTGGTTTTCACTTTGCACGTTTACAGAATGATTATTTTCACATAATTACAAGTATTCTCTTAACCTAGCTGCTCTGTTTTGATATCGAGCTAGGTAGCTAATAGGTGGTTAGAGCCTTGGACTAAAGCTTGATATTGATCTGTTTTAGGTCTTAAAAGTAGTTGTAACTGAATGAGTAAATGTGTGCTTTGATGATGCCCAAAGATCTCACCTCTTAGTGAGATAAATTGTGCATTGTCTTTCACTAACAAAAGAAGTACGACTATTTGATTGTTGTTAGAAAAAAATGTAGGATTGAAAGACAACACTAAAGGGGGGGAGGGGTGAATAGGGTTTGCTAACTTTTTAGTTCTTTAAAAATAATTTTATTATCTAAACTTTGTTAACTAAAAAAACTCAATAAATTAAATATGAGATGCAATAATGAAGTAGCGAAATATAAAAGTTAAGGAAAAGAGAGACACCAAAGCTTTTAAAGTGGTTCGAAAAAATTCCTACTCCACCCCCAAGACTCCTTCTTGGGGATTCTATTGATGATCCTCTTACGAGTAAGAACCAAACCTCCACGACCCTCTTTTTTCTAAGCTAAAAAAAAACCTAAATCCTTTTCATGAGTTCAAGATTAAACCACTGCTACTCTTTTTTTCAGGCGAAAGAGAAATCTCAATCCTTTTACTGGTTTAGGATTAAACCAATTTAGTTTTCTCACAACAAAGGTGTGCCCACACACCTTAATAAAAATCACAAAACAAAAAAATAAAATAAATCTAACAAAATACCTCTCGAAGGCAAAATACACAAGTTTAGCGTTGATAGCTTCTTCACAAATTTGTAATACGCCGTTTCAAGAATATGTGATGTAATCAAAATTTTAGGAGCTGTATTGAATGGTTATATTGTTCAAAATTTTGATAGAAGAGATTTATGGAAGAGAAGAGAAAAGGTAATCGTTGGATTTAAGGCAAAATGATGAACGTGTGAGATTTGATGAAGATGTTATAAATTGTGTATGAATGGATAAGATTGAGTAGAGATGAGATGAAAAGAGATTTGGCAAAACAATAAAAGAAGGAAAATCTTGTTTTTACATTTGGCTAATTTTCCTTTTTTCCATTTGGCGAATTTTCTTTCCAAACTTCAAATGGTCATATCTTCCTCATTTTAGCTTCGATTTGAATGATTCAAACTGTGTTGGAATCGTCTCTTCATCCTGTATGTATTAAACCCTTCAAAACTCTAAAAATATCAGTAAAAAAAAAATCGAGTTTGTTATCATCAAATATTAATTAATTAATTAAAATTAATTAATTTGAGATAACCGCCAAAAAGCCAAAAAAAATCTATCATATTTTTGTAGGAATTAATAGAAATAACTATTGAGAAATTAAGAAAATAAAAATACAAGAAATTACATAGAAAGTTATATATATATGTATGTAAAAGTTATATATCATTTTTTAATATATCATGTTATTAAAACAACTTGTAATTTCGTGCTTTTTTTTTTTTTTGACAATGTATATGATTGAAAATTGTAATTTAAAAATATATTTTAGTATAGGGTGTGGAAGGCCTTCATCCGGTCATGTTGATGCCCTTCCACTTGCTTACTCTTTACCAGCATGTCATCCACGTAGACCTTCGTGCTCTTCCCAATCAGGTGGTCGAACATTTTGTTGACAAGCCTCTAGTAGGTTGCGGCGGCATTCTTCAGGCCGAAAGGCATGACCTTGTAGCAATACAAGCCTCTCCTGGTGATAAAGAACGTCTTCTCCTAATAACCGGGATGCATTCTAATCTGGTTATATCCTGACTAGGCGTCCATGAAAGTCAATAGCTTATGCCCTACCATCGCATCCATAAATTGGTCTATGCGAGGTAATGGGAAGCTATCTTTAGGATAGGCCTTGCTCAGATCAGTGAAGTGGATGCACGTCCTCCACTTCCCATTCGGTTTCTTTACTAGGACGATGTCTAACAACCACTCAGGGTAGTGTACTTCCCGAATGATCTTTGGCAGCTGCTGCCATCACCCTTACTTCCTCACCTTTTAGCACGCTTCTGGTTCGTCTCACCTTTTCTTTTCGACTCTGGTTAGACGCTCCGCTAGCCGGTTCTTCAATGATGGTTCTGATCTCTTGAGGCGGTTGTGATATTTCGCCTCCCATTTTCTTGTTCAGGGACGCAACTGCTTTTCCACCTTCTTCGACGTACTTGTACAGTCGTTCTCTTCGGATGAGGGACTCTATGAACTCTTTCAGATCTTAGTAGTTTGACGTCTCGTGACCGTGATCCTTGTCAAATAGGCAACTTTTGCCTTTATTTCTCTTGTTGGATCCCGTTTTAATCCGGCTCGGCCACTTCAAGTTCTGTTTATCTTTAATCTCCATCAAGATTTATTCTACTGAAACCACAAAGTTGAGTGTACTTTTAGAACTTGCTGGGTGGCACTCCTTTTTAGTCGGTCTTCTATTTCTTTATTGGGCGGTCTTATGCCTTCCGCTTCCACGACTCCTTATAACCAAACTCATGACGACTCGTTGACTTCTCTCGCTCTAGAATAGAGCATTTACCTCAAGCCTCTTGGTTGTTGATCAGGTCCCCCGCGCTCATGTGCTTTTGTGCCCGGGTCAACAACTCGACATATGTCAGTGGAGCTTTCTCCGTTAGTGACAATAGGAACTTCTCATCCTTGAGCCCGGCCACGACCCCTGCAAGAGTTTTACCATCGGTGTACCCGTCGACTTGCAGTGCCTCGTTACTGAAGCTTGTTATGTACTGTCGAAAGGTCTCATGGCTTATTCTTTTTCACGATTAGTAGATGAGTGAACGACTATTCTAATCTCGTGCTCCGAAGAAATCGGTGACAAAAGCTCAAGCTATCTGAACCATTTCCAGGCTAGTCCTATGAGCGTGAATGAGAATGATAAGAATCTAGCTGTTTTACAGGATCCTTGGACCCGTCGTATGCCTTATTAGTGAGAAGTTTGAATTTCACTGGGACGAGTTCATCTATGATTTTGTCAATGAAAGGATGGTTGATTTGATCGACTAGGTTGTCTAAGTCAAGTTCGTCTTGATCTTGTGCCTTCTTCATATAACCCAATTTTGGTTCTCGGCCTGGTCAGGTGCCGCTTCCTTTTGGCGCTGGTTGATCTGGTCTATTAAATTCGTTCCCAAGTCTAATCCTGTCTCTTGAAAACGTAGGGTCTTTGAAGCTAGGGTGTTGGGTAAAAGACCCTCGAGAGGTGCTCTACGGTTGGCTACTTCAGACAGTCTGCATTTTTTAACGTCCTTCAATTTGAGAATGAATCATTTGATGAACCAAGTGCTCTCTTCTCAAATCATGACGCCCAGTCGAAGTCGTTCTCCCAGTCTTAGGTTTCTATAAGTAGCCTATCTTGGAGTCTTAATGGCTGGGGCTTTTCTTTTTGTAGGGTCCCGAACCAAAATTGCTGACTTCTCAACTGCGGTAATTGTTGGTTTCCAGGTAGGTGGGTGTTGGAGTAAATCCATCAGACGACCCAAATTCTATGTCATTCCTCGTACTTATTCGTCTAAAGCCACAAACTTCAGATCCACACACTCTGGTTCTCGCGTGATTACTCCACCCTCAGGATCCAGGTGGTTCTCGATATGAGTAACATTACGTTCTCTAATAGAAACTCTCCTTGGAGCATGCTTAGTGTCACAGTCCTTCTTGTCCAGTGCGTGTTGCATATGGGCTCATGAACCTCTAGACCCTTTTTTTATCATGCTTTCCTAGTATAGGATTTACTTTACATGTTATTGTAATTTCCTTTATGTTTAGGTATGGCTCCTCGACATTTTGACGTTCAAGCCTATCACATCAAATTTGGTCCAAATAGTACTATAAGGGGTATGACTCTTGAAGCTTCCTTCCTACTAAGCTATTATATGATGAATGCAAGCTAGTTGTTGTGTCCTCTATTGCATCTTGTCATATAACTTTTAAAAACAAAACATAGCTCAAAACCTTTTTTCTCTCTCTTTCAAAATCATTTTTATAAGGCTCATGATAGAGGTTGCACCTGTTGTGCCACCCGCACTGCGATATTTGTTTGGTTGACTTGCTCGCCTCATTAGAGCAGGTGTCTCACGATCACTTTACTACGACAACGAAGTTGGATCGTGACAGTTAGTATCGAAGCTTTGTTAGGTTGTTTTGAAAAGTAATTTCGGACATGGTCGAGAAGAAAACAATGGGCAAGGCCCATGTAGACCAGTTGGTTGAGTTGGAAGAAGAGATGCTCTATATGAAAGAGCTCCGAAATATTGTTCGGTTCTTGGAATCTCGCCTATAAGAGATTAGTTCCAAAACCGACATCATTGACAAGGTAGCTGGCCGTGTAGACATTATGCCCGTCTTAGAGATGATGATGTAGGTCGACAAGCTCAAAGGTAAAACCTCACGACTCGATAATTTGAGCGTAGTGACAATTTATTGAGCTATATTTCCAATATGGAAGAGCACATTGAGAAAATTGAAAGCGCTCAAAGGTCGATTGGACAGTTAGTCGAAGACCTTTCGAAAAATGTTAGAGCAGCACTCGATGACCTGAAAACTAAATTAGGCGAGATGAATTCCCGTGTAAACCTCACCATGATGCGGTGGGTAATCAAGCCTCAATTGGAGGCGTTGTTCATTTGAACAAGATGAAGGTGCCTGAGCCAAAGCCTTTTCGAGGCACTCGCTAGGGTCAAAGCATCAAGATGCTAAAGCTTTGGAAAACTACTTGTTTACATGGAATAGTATTTCAATGCTACAAACATCATCGTTGAAGAGTCGAAGGTCACCTAGCGATGATACATCTAGGCAATGATGCCAAATTTTGGTGACAGACGTGATATATGGACATCGACAAAGGGAATTATAAAATCGCCAATTCAGAAAAGATGAAGCAAGAGTTGCGGTCTCAGTTCTTGCCCGTTAACGTCGAAATCCTTGCAAAACGTAAGCTGTGTGAACTAAGAGATATAGGGGTGATACGAGATTATGTCAAGCAGTTTGCGGGGCTAATGTTAGACATCCGGGACATGTCAGAGAAAGACAAAGTCGTGGGCAAGGTCCAAAGTTTACGAACAAAGAGCTCAAACCTTGCTAGAAGCCTATGCAGCCACATAAAGGTTGTTTGAATTGAAAGTCGATGGCAACAAGAGAAAACTCAAGATGTGAGGCGAGACAAGGTCTCACCGCGACGAGATACCACGAACAACCGCCCTAATTCTCCTAGTAATGGGGGAACAGGCCCGTCAGGGAAAACTAAAGAACAAGGGCCAGCATCGAAAACAAAGTGAGGACCTTCTTTGCCGACTAGCTATAAGCGAGGGCCTCTCAGTTATTTTCTCTACAAAGGCCCCCATAAAGTAACTAAATGTCCCAATCGACCAGCCCTCAATGCTTAGCGAGCATCATTTGAGGAAAAGACAATGGCTTAAGAGGACGATGAAGCCGAAGTGGCGCAGCTAATAGCCCTCGAAGAGGAAGAAAGAGAAGACCCTCACGTCAGTGTGCTCAAGTATCTCTCTGCCTTGCAAAAGAGTGCATTCATCCAAATCAACTATCAAGCAAAGGTCTTATGTAGGTTGATGCTTGGATAAACCATAAGGCAGCAAAAATCATTATGGTGGACTTCGAGGCCACCAACAACTTTATGTTCGAAAGGAAGCAAGGCATCTCAATGTAATCTGGCATAAGGATGAAGGCCGGATGAAAGCCGTCAATTTTGTAGCCCTACCCGTGTCAAGACTCGTGAAGAACACGAGTGTTAAGATGGGCGATGGAACTGGTAAAGTTAACTTTATGATCGTTAAGATGGATGACTTTGATGTCATATTGAAGATGTAGTTCCTTCTCAAGCACAAGATCATTTATATATCGCTCACTAAATGTTTAGTCATCACCGGGTCTAGCCCCACGACCGAGAAGACCAAGATGAAGCACCCAAGTAACGTGCGCTTGCTCTCGGCTCTCTAAATGAAAATGAGGTCCAACAATGGCCGAGACAACTAGTCTCAAGTTGAGAAGTCTCCCTCCAAGAATAGAAGACAGAAGTCTTTGATGGGGCAGAAGCTCCCCGATGATGCACCCATGTGCACCAGCGACAGGGTCAGCCTGAGGCAGCACCCTTTTGAAGTGAGCATACCGTTAGTTCCTCTATGTTATGCCTTTGAAGTCTTAGCTGAAGTGATAGACTAAGCCGACATCAAGAGTCCAAGCCTGCAAAAGTTTCTTGAAGACTAGTTAAGAGTGGTGAACACTGAAGTTTGATGGAACCGCAAGGATAAATGGTAAGTTCGAACGGTCACTAGTTCGAGTAAAGTTGGTTGACGAGGTCGTCAACAACTTAAGTGGGGGAGAAATGTCTTAGTCTTGCTTGTCTAGTGTGTGTTGCACATGGCCGCATGAACCTCTAGACCTTTTTTTTATCATGTTTTCCTAGTATATGATTTACTTTTCATGTTATTCTAGTTTCCTTTATTTTTTTTCGAGCCGTATGACTCTTCGCCATTTTGATGTTCAAGCCGGTTACATCAAATTTGGTCCAAAATGTACTCTAGGGGGTATGAATTTTGAAGCTTCCGTCCTACTAAGCTATTATATGATGAATGCAACCTAGTTGTGTTATTGCATCTTGTGATATAACTTTCAAAGAAAAACGTATTTCAAAACCTTTTTTCTCTCTTTTTCGAAAATCCAATCATGAGGCCTGTGATAGAGGTTGCACCAGTTGTGCCACCCGCTAAACGATTTTCGTTTGCAAACTTACTCGACGGGTTAGAGCAGGTCTTTCACGATCGCTTTGCAACGACAACAAAGTTGGATCGTGACACTCAACTGTGATTCTTCTCTACGTTTGACATCTTCAAGGAAAAACGTAAGGATTTAAACTTTTTAGATAGAACACAACTCGTCCCCACAGACGGTGCTAACTATGGATGTCGAAAAATGATCAACGGATATCAATGGTACAATTTGTATTATCGAGGACAAGAAGCCTCCAAAAAAAAAACTTTAGGCACACCAGTGTTGTGTCAGCCACAGGGCCTTCAATGACTAAGTAAGTAAGAGCTTTTAGGATTGTCAGCATCGTTCAACCTAGCTTGAAATGGAGAATGCTCCGACTTCTTATAACCGTTGCGGGTAACTTAATTGTGGGTTAATGGCCGGCCGTTAGAAATTTCTACCATTAAGCCGTCAATGAATATTGGCGTACCTCCTGACAGTTACCCTTTAAGGTGTAACGGTCTTGACTTAGAAGTTACTTGGACTCGGTCAACCTTTGTAGGTTCTCACCTCCACGACGGACCCTTTAAGGGTGTGACCTTCTTGGTGTAACCTAGGAAGCTTCACCCAATAGGTGATCGTTCCCGATTGTTACTTGAACTTGGTCGACTTGTCCACAGGAAAGTACTAACCTCTGTGGGCAACCCACTTGGGTTAGTCGACTCGAGTAATCTTCTTGGAAGTCAACTTTCGTCTCGGTCAACCCTTACTGGTCCTCACCTCCACGGCTTACCTCTAACGAGGTCCTAGCCCGCTCAGCATAACTCCTGGTCGTTATCAGTAGATCTAGTCGTTACTTTAGACTCTGTTGACTTTTGAGAAAGAGTCCTAGCCTGCATGACCTATCCTCGGGGGATCTAGGCCTACTCGTTGTAACATTCGGTCACTGCTAGCTTCTGATCCAATAGTCCTAGGGAGATTACTTGGACTTGATCGACTCATCCACGGGAGAGTCATAACCTTCATGGCCAACCCACTCGATCGATCTCCTTGAAGGTCGGTTTTGGTCTCCGTCAACCCTTATGGGTCCTCACCTCCACAGCTCGCCCCTAAAAAGAGGGGTTCTTGGCGCTCTTAGCATAGCTCTTAGTCGTTATCAGCTAATCAAGTCGTCACTTGGACTCAGTCGACTCCTGGGGGAGAGTCCTGACCTCACGGTTAACCCTCAAGGGGTCAAACCTTCTTTGGCCAGTCCTGGAAGGGCTAGAATGGCTTTGGCTGACCGACTTTCGAGGGGCTTGACCGACTTTCGAGGGTTAAGCCTCCATAGCTGACCTCTAGGGGTCGGAGCACTACTACATATTAGAGAATAGGTGACGGGCGCCACCCGTCACAAAATCCCTTTGGTGACGGGTGTGTGCCCGTCACCTTGGCTCGCAACATCTAAGCATTTCGTGAAGGGCACTTTTTATGACAGGCCGCGCATCACGAAATGTACTTTTTGTGATGGGCTGCACATCACAAAAAGTGCCTCCATTTTGTGACTGGACTTTTTGTGACAGGCTGCCTGTAATAAAATCTACTTTTTCTGATGGATCGCGCGTCAGAAAATGTATATTTTGTGACAAGCTGCCCCTCACCAAATTTATATTTTGTGATGCGAGGCCCATCACTCAAAGTGGATTTTTTAACAGTCTCACGTGCGTCACAAAATTTACACTTTGGTGATGGGTTTTGTGCCTGACATTAAAAATATTTTTTTTAATTTAAAAAAATTCGTTCCTTTTGGTCCCCACACCCTTTATTAGTATACTTCATATGTTTTTTAGTGATGACTTATCATCCTTTG
Source organism: Cyclanthera cordifolia (assembly GCA_037832605.1). Lineage (NCBI taxonomy): Eukaryota > Viridiplantae > Streptophyta > Magnoliopsida > Cucurbitales > Cucurbitaceae > Cyclanthera > Cyclanthera cordifolia. The sequence goes on from JBBMEG010061177.1 coordinate 30,910, forward strand.
TTTTCCTGCATCAAATGCCTTAGAAGTTATAATAAAAAAAGGATATTGGATAGTTTGAATATTTCAAGGCAAATAAATGCCTTGAAATATTCAAACCATCAATTTTTTTTCTCTTCACCATCTAACTTATCCTTAAATATTCATATTAAATAATCTATACTAACCTTGCATCCAGAAATTTCAGTAGCATAATGGCATAAACATTAAGTTCCCAAAAAAAGTTGTTTACAAATTAATGTCATAAAAAGAAAACTAAATATATACATACAGAATGTGACTTTGTCTCGCTAGAAAATACATTCAAAGGTCAATATCATAAAGTAACAACAACATATTATACTTACATGCTAATTATCGTTTTCTACAAATAATAAGCCACCTATGAAGTCCACCCATTCCACCAGAACTACATCCATTTTTGCTTGAGTATATCGTTTTGTAGTGTTAAACTAAAAACATAACAAAATTAAAGTCATTTTCAAATTAATATAAAAAATATTATATATATAAGTAATCGACTAAAATTATGAATGAGTACAATAAAAAACTTACAAGTTTATGTATCGGTATGTGCGTGTTGAATATCATCTTTTGCATGACCAGTTGGACGTAAAATACATTCACGATCGATCACAAATTGTTAGGGCAGTCAAATAATTTTCATCAACTCTAATAATTTTACATGAAAAAGTAGAATAGAAGAAAAGTTTAATCACAGGTTTCCATATTAAAAAAAGTTACTATTTAGAAACTTAGGTATTTACAATATAGGATAAATTCTCATCCCTCATTTTCTCACCGAGAGAGTTCAAAACATAAACTCTATTTTCCTTTGGAAATAGGACAACCAAAATCCCGTGACGCCTATATGTACAAATATAACGAATAATGAAAAGGTATAACATATTATTATTAGTGAGCTTAAAATTTATGAATACATATCCGGTCTGAAGGTAAAGAAGACACGTTGATTGATATTAACAATGATTTCAAATCTATAGATAGAGTCCTAACTTGCTCTTCTTGTTTTTTATTTCCCAAAACCGATGCAAAATTATTACCATCTACTAGTAAGTTTTCTAAAAGTTGTTGATCGTAATTTTCCCATATATACCTGAAATAGATATATAAAACATTATTAACTATGACAAACTGGGTATATGAATTAAAAATTTGTATTACTTACGGAATGTAACATAGTATGGCCGTATAACCAATTTCTTGCATCTCACAATATTGCAAAATATCTTCTCTGGCAATAAAGCATGGTTACGAAAACCAAACATGTTTTCGGTAAGAGTTACTTCTTTCATGTCATTTTCACTCATATTTTTTTAGCCTAGTGATGAACCAGTTTGATTGTGGTTGGAAGAGAGATGCTCGATTGATTAGAGTGTGTATCTGATACGACTTTCTTACCTTTGCTTAGTAATGATGACTATAACAATAAACATTTATCTATATCAGTAAAATAATGTGGTAATTAAGTACTAAAGTATAAAAGATGGAATGTAAAATTAAATACCTCTTTTGATGCAGTAGTTGTCCTAATAATTAAAGTACGTGGCCATGGCACAAAATTATTGACAGCTTGTTCAAGGTATAGAAGCTCGTCGTTTACAAGAATTTGAAGGTTTAAATGATGATTGTTTTCAATTATTAGATCCATCAGAACACGTGAGTCGTATTTTCCTAGAGGAACATTAAGTATCTTAGTGGATGCGCCGCTCGATTCATACATTGTGCCAATGGCAACAATGTTTTATACATGTTCAATGGCAAGTTTACATGACATACCCTGAAAAAAAAAGTACATAGTTAAAGTGTGTTCCATTGAAAATATTATGAAATTAATTCAATAATATATCCAATTTACTTCTCCTATATCTTCGACATTGGGATGAGTAATGGGTATTCTTCCAAGGATCTCATTTGCTTGCCCCATTGGTACTCCATGCATCATGAGTAAGTTATCATGGTTACTTTCCATACTAGGAGAGTCAACGTCTAATGGTTGAGCGCAACCAACTTGAGTTTGACGTTTAGTTGGTTGAGTTGGACGTTGTTCAGTGGTATTAAAATTCAGTCTAGTCAATTGAAAGTAATAAGATGACGTTAAAAACTGACCGCCTCCCTAACACGTTCTCTATGTTCCGGTGTTCCCAATGCTTCTGTCAAAATATCTACACCTTTATGTGTATTTTGCATCTCCTTCAGTTTTTATAGTATTATATAAATTAACATTCAAGAGAGATTTGAAGTTAAACCATATATAAAATGAACTTATATACAACTTACAATTTTATTGGCCATTTGTGTAGTGTTGTCGTTAGTGTACACTTTATCCTTTCCTAGTCGACCTTCTATCCATAGTCGTGCACGTGATGATGGATCACTTTTAAGATTTATTTTCTAAAATTCAAAGCATCAAACATGAATTAGCAAAGTGGAAAAATAGTAAGAATATAATTTATTAAGATTAAGAATCATTTCTAAAATAGGTGATTGATTCATCATCGATAAAATTAAGTAATGTTTTTATGACTTGTACCAACAATCTTGGTCGGTATCAACTTCATCAAGAATGTGTTTTTCAACTATTCTGTGTGGGGATGTCAAAACTACTGACCGTCGAGGATCAAGTTGATCTTTTTTATATAATACTTGCTTCGCTTGAGTTGCTAAAATAAATGAGTCAGATTTATGTCCAGTGCGATTAACGTCTTCTTGATTGATCTCTTCCAATGTCTCAGGTTATGTCTTCTTTTCTACACTAACTGCTTGTAACTTTTACTATTTCATAAGGGAGCTTGAAACTTTTACTTAGAAGGAAAAGAGAACTTAGTTTTCAAACAGGTTTATTTGTTTTAGAATTTGGTTACTCTGGGATGAGAATGAAGACCTCTCAGTTCTCCTGTTCATAGTAGAGGAATGAATATTTAACTTAGAAAAAATGCAATATACTTCAACATCTAATATTAAACCATATTAGAAAAATTTAAAGATTTTCCCTTCCTATATTTAAATGGGAAATTAAAATCCTAAGAGATCAAAATTTTCATCCTCTTTTGGAGGAGGAGTTTTCAAATTATATCAATATATCACATATATTGTTTTATCTATTATTTTTAATTGATATTTACCCAATAAATGCAATTCCATAATATATCAAATATATTTTAAATATACAAATTCTTTTAATTAATACATCCAATATATTAATTATCTAGCATAATAATTATTTTTTCAATTAATATGTCCAACATATTAATTATAATTCTCAACTTAATAATTTTCCAATAATTATTAAAGTGAAAAATGCACAAAACATCTCTAAAGTGTAGTGTTTGTCTCTTTGTAACAATTTCCCCCTAAACTTTTAATTTCAACAATCTTCTCTCTAAAAATTGGATAATGGTTGCAATTAACCCCTTTATGCTAAAATTGAAGGATTTGCACGTGTAGGGTAAATATATATATATATTTTTTAATTACTAAACAATATGCTTTATTTTACATGATTTACAGTGCACATCCACATTATATGTGTGGTAAAGGCATGTCCCTTTGTCTAATTTCAAATTGCAGCATCTGTGACCTTGAACATCTAGACTTTGCTTAAGCAAACAAAAATTCTTTTTTTATAACTATTTTTATCCTAAAACCAATCAGCTCAAGCTATATACATGAAAACTTGTATTTTACCTCCTCTATTGGTCTTACAAGCAAATCACATATGCCTTTGTCCATTTGTCATGTGTTGTAAGAATTCGACCCGACATAGAGTCAAACTCGAAGCTTTAACTAATTATGCATGTATAAACAATTATAAAATTCCTAGAGAAATG
>JBBMEG010061177.1:34857-51514 GCA_037832605.1 Cyclanthera cordifolia
CGACCCGACATAGAGTCAAACTCGAAGCTTTAACTAATTATGCATGTATAAACAATTATAAAATTCCTAGAGAAATGCATTAAAATCAGCTTAAACTAATTGAATAGTTGTGTGGTACTTTGAAAATATATAAAAATAACGGTAATCGAACTTAACATGCCTCTAAGTAAAACAGTTCATGCTTTAAATATGAAATTGAATAACAAACATTGAAATAAACTCAAATACTATAATGCAACTTGCCCATGGTCACACCAGCTTCAACTCAGCAATCCTGGTTCATCTGTGAGTACTTGGAGGGAATCCACAATAGAAAAGATGAGTTCGTGAGAACTTAGTAAGGGATCCCAACACGAGATCTACAATAACATATATATAATCAAAGAAATACATAGTAACATGATTACACAAACATCTCAATCTTTATTTTTTACTTCGAACTTTATCTTTATCTTGAAACACAAATCTTTATCTTTAATCATGTTAACCTATACTAGTGTGAGAGTACCTCGACTAGCCAAAACAATCTCGTTATCGCTAGACTTTGAACACTCGCATGAAGAGATAGATCAAAGTCCCTCCGTGATGGGATATCTCTTAACTCACACTTCTAGCATGGCACCTTGGAATAGTCAAGCGAACCTTGTGTATGTATGGCTAATCGGGTAGCCCTTCGATCCCTAACACTACCTCGAAGTAGGAATATTTTCCTCAACGCTTGGCACCTAAACTGATCCCCTAAATGTGTCTAACGATTAAGACACATCTGACCAAATAGTAGCTCGTGGTCTTTAACTCTTGTCCCATTTAAGACCATAAACTCAGATAGAACTTCAGTGATTCCTTTTGGCACATCTAAACTAGGATAATAAACTTGGCCTCATTTGAGACATTCAACCCAAAACTTTTTCACGAAAATCTTGGACTAAACATCTTGGTTCTATCTCGATTAAACAGAAGAAGTAATACAAATGCAAACAGTTTTGGGAATCAAATGTTTAATGCAAACAAGTCATTCAATGTTAAAAAAATCATAAATATGCTCAAGATTACCCGAATTAGTCTTCTATAGGGGAAACAGTCATTTATCTTGGCCGACAACCACTCGAAACGACCCTTGAAACTCGAATCTAGGGTTCCCTAAAGAATCTCCACCTAAAAGTGCCTATACAAAAGCAATGAGTGAGAAGCTCCTAAAACCTCTAAAAATAGACTCATACTCGAGATTCACCTTAGAGGTGAAATCGAAAATATTTAGGTTATCGGAGACGCTAGCGCTGACATGACAATGATTGACTGCAAGGCTACAGCTGAATGACAGGTTGACACGCATCGCTTCTTGATTGGGGCTCAGTTTTGCGATTGCACCGACTCTCACTTGTCTCCTCGTGATTTGAGCTTGCACGGAATTTTGAGAGAATTATATATTTTCGGTTTTGGTGAAGAAGGCTAATGATTAGGGTTAATGATTGCTGCCAATCATCGGGTATTTATAACTTTTCGTCTTTTCCCTAATTTATCTTTTGGCACAAAAATTATAGTTTGCCCCTACTGTCCAAATATTACGATTTTGCCCCTAATTTGTTGAAATTACCTTTTTGCCCCAGTTTCCCTTAAGTCCAACTAACCCTTTTGAAGGGCAATTTGGTCCTTTTAACTCCTCGAATTTCCTTTAATAAATAAAATATATTTATTTCTAAATAAATCAAAATGTTGGGCTATTACAACCTTCCCTCCTTAAAAGAACTTTCATTCTTGAAAGTTAATTTAGGACATCGAAAAGATGTCTCTTCTCGATTCCAAATGGCCTTTCCACAAAAATTTCGCTAAAGTAGACCCTTTATTTCTCAAACCCTTTGGATTGGGGTAGACGAGAATATCGTCAAACTTGCTCACACACAAACTACGAGTGCAACACATCTAAGGAATAACGGTAACTATCTAGCTTACCAGGTTTGACCTACTCGCAAGTTAACATGCACACTTCTACTAGAGTGGCTACTACCAACTCAAACCTCAAAAGTTCCTCTTCTAAACTATCAGTCCACACATTAAAAAAAAAAAGCACAACAATGCTAGAAACCAATAATCAAATAAGGTATAAATGAAAATATCCAAAAAGAGTAGCGTACCTTCGTGTAAGGTAACACAAGCCCTAAAAGTCTCTGGCTCATGTGCATCTACGTCCCTCGATTACTGGGGTATAGTCCATCCATAAATTAGTTAATCTTTTGTCGGTCAGTATGAATTGACTCCTTAGCGTAATGAGCCAAATTGTTGAACCTTCTGTCATAAGCAACTACGAAATCATCTCCTTGTTGAATGCTTGTAAACAACACGATCTTAGTTTGTTTATCCGCACTGGTGTAGTAAATGTCGTAGAACACCTTTTTGAACTCATCCCAAGTTAGAGGTGCTGAGTCAGTTGGCCATCTCTTCACCTTCTGCATATACGATGCCTTGGCCTTTCCTTGCTTGTGAACACAAAACACTTAACTTGCTATCTTTTAGGACACTTCATATGATGGAACACTGTCTCCATGTGAGACAGCCACTCCTCAGCATCCATATGGTCCTCAGATACTCCGTCGAAATCCTTAGGACCTAACTTCCTAAACTCATTGATCAACTTGGGATTTTCAGAAATGGCCTTCCAACCTTCGACCTCTCCTTCCTCCTCAACAGCTTGAGTAAGATATGAAGAAGTTGTCATTGAGGCAGAAACTATACTACGTGCCACCGGGTTAGAACGTCAAGCTGAACTCACTTTCAGGTCATTTTCAACTTGGGGGACTATAGATTATGCCTGTCTTGTTCCTTGAATAATTCCTTGAACGACTTTTTGAATCATTGTCAGAGCTTTCATACTTAACCCTGGGAATTGTTGACATTTCTCCCCTAGTGACTTGTGGTTGTTGCACTTGTTGACTAGACGATATAGTCTATCTAGGAACATTTGGTATTCCTTCGCCTCGACTTTCTCTTCTACGACCTCCACTAGTAGAACTTCTCCTAACTCTGTCAGACATTTCCAAAGTTTGTAAACATAGACAAGAATCTCTAAGTCCTAATCTGCTCTAATAGTATCTAAGGCTTATACACAAGATTTAACAATATCATAATAAACGATGAAGATAACTCAAATAGAGATCAGCAAAAAATGAATCAGAGCATGTCATAAAAATGCTTTAAAACTTAAACCCTTACTTAATACCTGATGGCGACCTTGAAGCTGTGAACTATGGGACTCAAAACAACTTACGAGGTAAGTTTGCCTATATAATAAGTGACTCTATGCTCTGATACTAACTCTAAGGATTTGACCCGACAAAGAGTCAAACTCGGGGCCTTAACCACTTATGCATGTAAAAAATTATAAAACTCACAGAGACATGTCAATAAACTCTTTCTTTCATTAAAATCAACTTAAACAAATTAAATAGTTGTAGGATACCCTGAAACATATAAAAATAATTGAAATCGAACCTAACATGCCTCTAAGTAAAAAAACTCATGCTTTAAATAAGAAATCAAATAAGAAACTTTGAAATGAACTCCTATACTCTAATATAGCTTGCTGATGGTCACACCAGCTTCAGCTCAGCCATCCTAGTTCATCTTGTGAGTACTTGAAGGGAATCAAAAATAGAAATGGTGAGTTCGTGAAAACTCAATAAGGGATCCCAGAACGGGATCGACAAGAACATATATATAATTAGAGAACACGAAGTAACATGATTACCCAACTATCTCAATCTTTATCTTTATCTTGAACCTAACAACTTTATCTTTAATCTTGGTAACTTATACTAGTGTGAGAGCACCTCGGCGAGCCGAAGCAATCTGGTTGCCGCCATACTTCGAACACTCACGCGAAGAGGTAGATCAAAGACCCTTTGTAATGGGATATCTCTCGACTCACACTTCTAGCACAACACCTGGCAATAGTTAAGTAAATCTTGGAACTAAACATGCTGGTTCTATTTCAATTAAATAGGAGAAGTAATATAAATAGAAACAGTCTTGGGAATCAAACTTTAAATGAAAAGAAGTCATCAGTGTAAAACGAATCATAAATATTCTCAAGATTACCCACATTAGTCGTCTCATATTGGGGAAACAATCTCTTACCTTGGCTGAAATCGCTAGAAATGGCCCTTGAAACTCGAATATAAGGTTCCCTAAAGAATCTCCACCTTAAAGTGCCCTTATAGGTAAAAAATGTGAGAATTAGGTCTGAAAACCTCCAAAAATAGACTCAAGACACGACGCTGACATTACAATGATTGGCTGCAAGGGTGTACGCGAACGGCAGGTCGACATGCGACACTTCTGGATTGGGGCTCAGTTCTGTGGCAGCGGTTGCTCTCACTTGTCTCCTCGGGATCTCACGGAAAAGCACATCAGCGACTGTACGGAATTTTGAGAGAATTGTTCTCGATTTCAGTGAAGACGACTAATGATTAGGGTTAATGATTCCTACCAATCATTGGGTATTTATAACTTTTCTTCTTTTTCCCTATTTTGTCTTTTAGAGCCAAAATTAGAGTTTTTCCCTTGATGTCCAAAATCGCTATTTTTCCCCTAATTTCTTGAAATTACCTTTTTGCCCTAGTTTCCTTAATCGAACTAACCATTTTGACAGATAATTTGTTTCTTTTAACTCCTCACATTTCCCTTGATAAATAAAATATATTTATTTCTAAATCAAGCAAAATATTGGGTTGTTACACGTGTCTTCCCTCCTTCCTCTTTTCAGTTGCTTATAGTACCAAATCATTTTGCTCTCATCTCTGTTTTTGGCGTTCCTTTCCCCTTCATTGGTAATATAAATCCTTTTTAGTCTATTGCATTTCTTACTCGAAGTGTGATCAAAATTTACAAAAAAAAGAAAAAGAAAATTGTTCAATTCCATTTTCAAGCTTATCTCAACTCAAAATTTTGGAGTTTCTTCATTTTCTTACTTATGTCTTACATTTTTGGCTCTTTAGGGTTTTTTTTTAATGTATGTTTTTATTTATCCTTTTTAGGGCTTCTTTTCTTGTTAAATATTTTTATGTAGAAGAAAAGTTTATTACCATTCCCCTATTTGTGAATCCAGATCCACCTCCCTCTTTATGTAAAGATTCAAGGCTTTCGCATTTTGAATTTGGCTTCATCAAACCTGCTTTAAACTTGAACGTGAATGATCATCTTCATTTCTACACACGAACCGGTAGAAAAAATCGAGCATGGGATCATTGCATGTATAAAAATCACCCATCATCTTCATCTCTGCACATTAACGGGCACAAGAAACTTTTGGATAGGTTTTAAGTAATAATTGTGTAAACCAAAACATATTCTTTATTACTAAAAAAATGACAAATCTACCCGTATCTTACATGTGAAATTTTTTCAATTTTAGCATAAAGGGGTTATGGTAACAATTATCCAATCTTTGTAAGGGAGGTGATTGCTCAAATTAAAAGTTTAGGGGGAAATTTTTACAAACATCATACTTTAGAGGTGGTTTGTACATTTTTCCATAATTAAATTAATATGTCCAACATATTAGTAGTTGAATTCTCTAAATAAATAATTATTCAATAATTATTTTATCTAAAAAATTAATTTTGCCTCTTTAATTTTTTTGCGATAAATATTAAATTAATATATCGAATATATTAATTAATTAAGTTTAATCATTAAGTTCCAATTAATTATGTCCCACCTAATTAATCCATAAATTTAAACTCTTCAAATTCACTATCTAATAAAACAATGTACCGGCAAGTATGAGCAGGCCCGGGGACCGATGGATCTATATGTTAAGGTTAACCATTTATGAAATATAAAACTAAAGGACCATTTTGCAATTAAGCAAAACTTAAGCCCTAGTTTTCCCCTTTCTCCTTCAACCTTTCTCTCTCCCGTTTTTCCCTTGCTTCTGCGATTCCAGTCGCGAACAGCCCCGACCATGGCTTCTCTCCCTCACGATTTCGATCACTCTTCTCACTGACGTCGACCTCTCTGTCCCGTTTTTCCCTTACTTCTGTGATTCCAGTCGCGAACAGCCCCGACCATGGCTTCTCTCCCTCATGATTTCGATCACTCTCCTCACCGATGTCGACCTCTCTCTCCCTCACCCGTCTTCCTCTCGCTCTCACCGTCACCGACCTCTCTCTCCGCAACTGTTCTCTCTCTCACGTCGGAACGTTTTGTTAGGGTTTGTAGCGGATGAGATTGAAAACGGAGATATTGAGATATGCAAATGCATGTGGAGCCATTACAATTTTACAACAACCAAGAATTTTATTAAGTTTTCTTTCGTTGGTCATCGATGTTCTTCACCCAAGCAGGCCCAACGTCTTTAAGGTGTTCGACAAAATGTTTGAGAGAGCTTGGCGAGTTTTTTTGGGTGGGCATCGAACCGTTGGCCCGCTAGGTTTCATTGAAGGGTTGGCCAAGAGTCTGTGAAGGCTTTGTATGGAGTTGCTCGATTTGATTCAAGGCTAGTAAGCTTCGGTAGCCTCTCGGCTTGTTGTTCGCGTTGCGTAAGCTATTGTCGGTATACTTTTTACCTTTTAAGTATGCGTTGGTGTTGTTTTGGGTTCTTTTAAATACTTACTTGTTTTTTCGTTTAATTGTAGGTTCGGGGGCGTAGCTAGAACAATCACTGTGGCTCAAGCCTCGTGCTTGTTGGTTCTTTTCAACCTAGGGTAAGGGATTCTAACGGGTGCATAAGTAGTTGAATTCTTGCTTGAACTTTGTTGATATGTTGTTGCTGCTCGTTACTTTCTTATTTACTTTGAAAGCGCGTGGTCTGTGATCTGATAGGCTAGAGCTTTGTTGATATGTTGTTGCTGCTCGTTACTTTCTTATTTACTTTGAAAACGCGTGGTCTGTGATCTGGTAGGCTAGAGCTTTGTTGATATGTTTTTGCTGCTCGTTACTTTCTTATTTACTTTGAAAGCGCGTGGTCTGTGATCTGGTAGGCTAGAGTTTTGTTGATATGTTGTTGCTGCTCGTTACTTTCTAATTGACTTTGTAAGCGCGTGGTTTGTGATCTGGTAGGCTAGAACTTTATTGATATGTTGTTTGCTGCCCGTAACTTTCTTATTGACTTTGAAAGCATGTGGTCTATGATTTGGTAGGCTAGAACAATGATCTTATGCTGTTGTTGTTTGTAGATATTTCATTGTTAATTTATGGAAAGACTTTACGAAAGTGATGCATGACTTCTTCATAATTGTCTAGTTCCGAATTTGGATGTTGCTTGCTCGAGTCATTTTTCCTTGATGGAGCGAGCGTGTCGGCCATGCGGTCTAGGTACGTCTTCTCCCCACCATAGGGTGGTCGCAGTAGACCATAAGGTCTATTGTTTGTGTGAAACGTCAGGGGGCGACCCATAGGGGTGTAAGGTTGGACGCAACTAACGTTCCCTGACGGATAGAGGTTACTGTTGTAAGAGGCTTCGCAAGTTATTAGCGCGGTGATCGCTACATCGACCCGTGTGGGACTGACCATAGGGTCGATAGTCTGCACTCAGGAACTTGGCATCGGCTGGGAATCTGGTCGTCCATACGTGTAACCTAGCTGAGTGGTCTAGGGCGTATAAGGTGCGATACTGGGAATCAGACATCGGTCGGTTATCCCTCATCACAAGAGTTGAAGCGAGAACTTTCTAGGCAGTGAGCAGCCGAATTTTCTTAGGCATAAGTGAGTGTCGCGCTAGTAGGTTGGATCGCTCTCGGCTCGGCACCATGTGTGGTACCTGATGTGTTCGCGATTGACCCCACCGTGCCAGAGGGACCCAGGATAGCCTGGGCGACTCCCGTGGTGGACCCTTGCCCCTAGGCACTCTGCCGTACCCGGGAGAGTTCGGGTAGTGGCTTTTCAGGTCTCTCGGCGTTGGCCAGTGAGGCCCCTCCTCGAGAACTGTCTCAAGGTCATCGGACTAGGTGATTCGAGTTCTCGGGAGTTGGGATGTTTTCCCTTCGTTTGTTATGATTTTCATAGACTTTTGATTTACGCATGTCTTGTTCTATATGCTGAGTGCACCCCGTGCGGGGTTTCTTACTGAGTTTTCACAGACTCACCCCTTCATTTTATGTTGGCTATAGATTCAAAATCATAGTTGCAGGTACGCACTAGAATTGATGACCGATAGCTGGGGATAGATCTAGTGGGGACGTGTCAGTGGCGTCGTTGGTGTCACTTTTTCGTAGTTTAGTCTTACTGCATATTTTCTTGCACGAACTGTTGTAATAAATTCGTTTTATAATGTTAGTTTTGGAACCGAGATCTCGGGATTTAAATTATGTTTAAACTGTTGACTGCCTGGATAGGATAAATGTTTTGTTTGGAACTTGAAGGGTCGATTTAAATGCATTTCGAAATGTCCAGGTTTTGTTTTACAGGTTTTGCAGGTATGAGTTTTCGTATTTTAGGGGAAACTCTGCCGAAATTTTCTTTAAAATTTTCATGCATTAATAACTTCCGAGTCATTACCTAACAGTTATGTACCGGGTTGTTACATAAGTTTAATGGGTTTAAACTCGATATTGGTAGTATTTGACCTATTATATTCTAAATATCGACACTTCATAACGTTAAAACACCATTTCACTATCGTTTCCATTGCTCGAGTATTTATGAAAGAAATTATTTGCTTACATTGGTACCTGAGGAACATTGTATCTTATAGGGATAAATCTTTTACCAGTATGCTTTGAGAGGAGCTATTTTTGGTGTCAGGGACATAGTTGAGGAAGTATAACATATCACTCCAAGACGGATGGCTAGTACAAGGTAATTAATCGATTCTTAGAGGCATGTCTCGCTATCTCTCTTTGACCACCCCATAAAAATGGTTGCATTAGCTTCCCTGTGTCGAGTTCAGTTACACCACCTCCTATCACACTTTAACCAAAACAACGTTGCTTGACACAGTGTTTGGTCGACCACCACCACTCTTGTTATGATATGAGAAAGGAAGTAGCTTGTTGTCAGAAGTTGATTCTCAACTTGTGAACGGTGATAAAATATTAACACAACTAAAAGAAGTTTTGACGACATCACAACAACAAATGATCAAAAAAGGTGATGAAAAGAGACACGACCTCAAACTTGAGGTGAACTGTTGTGTCTACTTAAAATTGTGACCTTATAAACAATCGAGCTTGTCGAGGTTCTCACACCTCAATTTCTTCTTCTATTTTATTTTACCTGGTGATATTCATTTATGGTTGATGCAACTTCTTCTTCCCAATTCTTTATATATATTGATTATTACCTAATATAACATGATTTAATTAATGAAATAATTAAAAAGAATACGAAAGTTGGTGGGACGAATTCAAATTTGAGTATGAAAGAATCTAATTTAAATAATATAACCTATAGAACCATAAACTCAAAACAAACTGACTAGCCATTAGATTTTTGAATGGACAAAACTGCAAATTCTAATTATATTTTAAAAATATTATCTGGTTGTATTTTAAATCATTAATTGACTTTCTTTTATTTTTAAACTATGCTTTCATACTGAATTATATATATATATATTGTATAATATAATATAACTAAAAAAACCCATACACCAATTATTGGATCTCAAAAAAAAAATATATATATATATATATATATATATAACTTTATAAATAAAAAATCCACAACTCAAAAAAATCAATTATGTCATATATATATATATTAGAAAATTGCACGTTTTCAAATTTCGAAACTACGAATCAATCATTTGAATACTAAAATTAAATCTCATATAATAAATTCTTCAAATGAGCAATGTTCTTTTGTTTTTTTTTTAATTAAACGAAGACCCAAAATATTAAATGAGCCAAAGACCCAAAATATTAAATGAGCCACCGTCTTCCCAAGTTTAAATCAATATTTTGTTCTTTATTTCGTATATTTTAATATATAAGCGCGCGCGTATTTTATTTTAACATAAATTATTCTTAAATATTTTGAACTAAAAAATATTATTAAATCAAAATTTAATTTAATTATATTTATGTATATGACTATTGTTATTACGTTAGATATATTTTTTGAAACAAAAACAATTAAATAAACAACTTTTGAATAACAAAATTTAAAATTTTAAGGAAAAAAATAATTATAGGTTACTTTTAAGAAAACTACAAAATTATAATTTTAAATTTTAATTAATATTTATAATTTAGATTAGTTAAATAGAAAAAACAAGAATTATCATGTATTTTTTTATTCTATTTTTTGGAATACTTTTATATTATATAAAATAAAGTCTATATACTATATATTTTGCTCATTTATTTTTCCTTAGACTTATTTAATTTTAGTGAAATTTTAATCTTACAATTATAAAACTATTTTATTATTTAAAGTTGTTATTAATTAATAATTTTATAAAAGTAACGTTTGAAATAACAAAATATTATTAAGACAAAATTAGTAGAAAAATTAAGAGTTAAAATAAACACAAATGAAGAATAACAAACCTAAAGTTAAAGGAACAATAAATAATGTAACAATTGTTATATAAGATCAAAAAAAAGATGAAGAATAAAAAGTTATTATTTCGATATACTAATTACTTCAAATAAAATTACATTTTCCTTGTCATAATAAAATGAAGATTATTATATACTAACAAACTTATAATTGAAAATATAAATATAAGTTCTTCCACAATGGATTTCACCTATATGTAGTTTATCCCGCTTGGAAGTATTTTTAAAGCAATTTAAAAATGAATGAAAGATAAATATGTTTTTTTTTAAGTAAAGAGAAATAAGTTTTAGATAAAAAAAATAGGAAAAGGAAATTATTTTCCTCGATTCTTTGAAATTCAACAAAATGAAATAGTAAAAAAAGTGTAAATGAAGAATGTTTTGTAAATTCATCTAACTTCAAGCTAAAGAACCTTGTATGCTATTAGAGAAATCTTTAAATCTAATCATCTTACGTTTTTCAAGTAAATAACTCCATTGGGATATGAAGATTCTTCACTTGTCCAATAAGGAATAAGGTGGAATATCGTTGACATTTCTCTCTATTGGGATGCAAACAAAATTGTTTTATATTGATTAGATAAGTGAAAGTTTATTAGTGTATAAATGATGATAATATCTCCATTAATATGTGATATTTTGGATGAAATAGAAAACAAAGTCTTGTACACAAAGTGAACAATATCATATAAATCTGAAGATTTAGGTAGAATTGCCGTCTTATAAACCTCAATATCTAGGATTAGATTTGAATTTGAGAACAATACTCGCATAAGTTTTTACTCTTTTGAACCAAATTTAAATTTGAAGATCAAATACGCACATGAAACCCATATATTATATAAGATAAGAGAGATTGGATTTAGAGGAGAGGAAGATAAGAGGAAATGGAGGAGAGGAAATCCATGTTTGTTTTTAAAACATCACGACTTCTCTCTAACTTCTCAACCACTCTTAAACTTCTCTCCAACATTTCATCAAACCTCAAATCAAACTTTAAATTAATTTAATCTGAAATAACCATGTTCTCTCCTAAAACACAAATCTCAATCAAACTTTATATTAAATTTAATCTAAAATAAACATTTTTTCTCATAAAAAACAAATTACAAGAAAAGCTTTTACAACCTCTTCTCTCTAAAACATAAATTTTCAAACAAATACTTCATATCTCCAACTTACTCGTTTTTCTCTTCTTCCTCTATTTCCTCTCATTTCCTTTTTTGAACCTCAAAATTCAGTATGAGATTTCATATCAAAACTATTACATATTTGTGTGCGTGCACATATCAATTACTCTTCTGATGTCATACTTTAGTAGAGATGTTCATGGAAGTGTGTAGATTAGCAATATTAAGGTATGTTTGGTCCATTTTGTTTTTTGTTTTTTGTTTTTCAAATTTAAATTTAAGTGTACAACTATTATTTCAACATATAGTTTTCATGACTTTGATATCGATATCTTGTATTTTAAAAATCAAACCAAAATTCAAAAGCTAAAAAAATAGCTTTTTTGTGACTTCATACTTAATTATAATAGCTTGTTGGTTACTGGATTATACGAAATACCATTTAACCATTATTTCTTTTGGGTTTTGTAAGAAAAACAATTTGTTTAAAATATTTGAGAGATGGATAATTTGTTTCTTACCAAGGCCACACGCATACTCGTTGCGTTAAATGGGTAAATTATAGAACTGATTCTATATTTTTAACAAAGTTTTTGTCTTTTTTAAACCTAATTTAATCCTCACATTTAGATAAAGTTAGAATTTATTAGGTTTTTTAATCAAAAAAAGTTTGAAATTAGCTATCATGAATTAGGTAAAAAAAACATATATATTGTTTATAATTGCTAGAGAATTGAGTACAAGATAGTACTCGAAGGCTATAAATGGGTTGATAACTTCCGTTGCAAGATTTCTTATTTGAATGTCTATTGGCTAACAGCTTGGGATGTAACAATCTCGAGAAAGTCAACAAGCTGGGAGATCAATTCTTTAGGGGTTACTAGGTTGTTGGCCACCTCTCGAGAGATTAATAAGAATAGATTCGACCTCCACAGGGGTCAGTTTCGTTTTGACTGCCCCTCTGGGGGTCCATGATGTGTGTGAGAAACAACAACATATGTGTAAAGAGTGATTTAATATTATATCATGGATGTTCTACACATTGACAAGGTTATAAGCATCTTTGTTCACACAAAACTGCAAGAGTATGTCATCGTTTGTAGTCAAGTAATAAATTCCTAATTCATTTCCACAAGGACTGACTTTTGTTAAGAATTTAATATATTGAATCGAGTTAACACAAAAATTAAATGACAATGTTGATTGGGTTAAATGCATGAACAATAAAGATAAAGTGACAAAATATGCAGAATACTAAACTATCATCATGAGGATGCGACAGACATTGTAATTGACAGAATCAACGAAGTTATAAAAATATTTTTCCACTCTACCATAACAATAATGTAAATGATAAATTTACTAAGTGAAATAAACCAAGTTAAATAAACAAGGTTCAAATTAGGAGTTATGAATGCGTACAACATTTAAATATGACAAATTTCACCGGTAAAAAAAATGATTCAAACTATAGTTATACGATGCCTTCTCTCAAAGTTTATTTACAAAAACTTGAACTTTCGCTCAAATTTTGCCGCATTATTTAAGTGGTTCATGTGCACGGTGAGATGAATATTTCTAGCCTATCCCTGAACATACAAAGCCTTATATGATCTAATAAATAACAATAATAGATCTCCTAATGTTCCTGTCTCTCGAAAGTGAACAAAAAGCAAACAAAAAGTAGATTATTGTTGATCAGACCCTTCTTTGTTAATATGATTACTTTATTAATAATTATTACATCTCTTGTTCATCTTAATTAAGCTAACTTACATTCTTTATTATCTAATCTCAACCCAATAATTTACTTAGTTCATTGGAAACTAAAAACATTGAATGCATAAGTTAAAATACCACGGACATTGATAATTCCGACAATATCAAAACTAACTCACTATTCGAGATACAAGAAATGAAACCTAGATTGCGATATCATTGTACCATATTGAATAATAGAACAAGAAATATTTAAAATACTTTTGCACTAGCAATAGCGATGTCGGAACTTTTCCGGCGGCTTTTGCTTTGAATTCAACAGCTTCAGGCAAAGAATGATGCTTTCTCCAGTGGTCGCGTTCGTGATGCTTTCACTTTTTTAGAATTTTTTTCATATCTCGATTCTCTCTTGATTCTTAATTTTTCTAGACTCTCGAATTCCTTCTCTTGGCACCATTCACGTCTATTTGTCGCTTCTCTTTAAAGCCTTGACCTCTTCATACACTATTCCTCTTTCTTTGCCCACCACACGTTCCATAGTTTATGTCTCCTAAATATATAAACTTTGACTTTTAACCATCTCAACTTTTTTGAACAGTCAACTTCTAATCTTAGTCCTTCATCATAGTATGTGTTTTGCACATGAGATATTTTAAACCAGATATTTTATTATGTCTTGGGTGAAATGCGACCAACATTGGGAATGTTGCAGTGATGCAAATGTTCTCCACATTGAAGTCATGTACAAAAATGAATGCTCACAACGTCATTGAATTCTAGCAATCTGAATATAGAAAACATCCAATAAATATAGACTTTAAGCATTTGCCAATCTAGTTTTCTTGAAATTATAATACAGTGTACTTAGCTTAATTTCTATTCAATTTCATGCAATTCCTATATTTAAATATCTTAACTATAAGTTAATGAAAAACATGTATTCATATAAATAGAGTGCTAAATAACATTCAAAATTGAGTGTTAATAATCAGAACCTTTGAGCTAACTTAGGGGGTCGGCTTCCCATCTTGGCCGACTCTCCCCTAGAGGGGTTCGACTCCTCTTTTTGGGTTGGCTTAGCCGCCTCTTGGATGTCGACCTCTTGTTTGGCCATCTCTTGGGTGTCATCGTTTTTTTAGACTCTCTTTGCGAGTTGATTGCAGACAAGATGAGATAGAGGCGCGAAAAGTAAATTAATGTAATTATGGATGTTCTACTCCTTGGCAATGTTATAACCATCTCCGTTCACAAAAATGAAAACATATTTTATTTGTAATCAAGCAATAAATCTCTAAGTCATTTCCATAGAGACTGATTGTATTAAGAATTTGTTAAGTTGATTCGAGATTAAACATACAGTAAATGAAATAGCGTTGGTTCTAGTTTCATGATTGAATTGTAAAGACAAAATAAAATTGTGCAGAATACTAAGTAATTAACTTGCAAAATGCGGTTGACATTAACATTGACATAATTAATCTAGTTCAACACCAACATCACAGGTTTGGTCATGGAAATTGGTATTTGAATCTCAATTCATTTGAGAGTAGTTGTGCCTCTATGTAGGCTATGTGGTTCCCTTCCTCTAATTTGTACTAAAAAAACATTGACTTAATTAATAAGTCAATAGAATGCAAGTTCTCTAATTAGCAATAATATTGATGCTAATAACAAATAAACTAAAATAAATTAATTAAATTGAGTTGAGTAAATAGGGTTCATATTAGGAGTTGAGCAACATTTACTTAGGATAATTTTTAATGGGTAAAAACTGTAATTCAAACTACACTTCTACCTAATTCCTAATCACACTTCTACCTAATTCCTAATCTTGAATTATAATCACATAAACCTGAGCTCCCGCACAAAGTTTACTGCATTACTTAAGATGTTTATGTGCATTAGTGAGATGGATATCTCAAGCATATCCGTAAAGATACAAAGACTTATACAACCTAATGGACAATAGTAATAGATCTCTTAATGTTCCTATTTCTCGAAGTGTTAAAAAAGCAAACAATGAGTGGATGGTCGATTGACCCTTGTTAATTAAACACGATTACTTTGCTAATAACTTCATCTTCCTTTCATCCTAATTAAACTTAATTACATTCTTTATCATCTACTCTTTACCCATAATTGCTTAGCTTATCACGAAAGTTGAAACATTGAAGACAGAATATGATATGTGATAGACATTATAAACTTAAACAATACATAAATTAACTGAGTATCGGAAATAACTTAAAAGCTTACATGAAATGCGATAGACATTGTAAAGTGAAATAATAATGTTGTTTAGCTAAAGGCACGAAATAACTTAAAAGTAGTAAATAACTTAAACAACAAATTGAATAAAGCTTATAACATAAATTACTATTAAATTGAATTGAGAAAACAAACGTTCAACAAAATATTCAAAAGTGAATTAACTCAAAAAGCAGAAGCAAGAAAATTTAACTAGAAAACTAAAAATAGGTCAAGAAAAAATTAAATAAGAAGTGAACTATTTACTTTCATCACGAGACGATGATGTCAGAAGCTTCTCCAATGAAAATCGCTTCCTCTGTGTGATTACCTTCAAGTTTGACAACTTTAGATAAAGGTTCCTACTTCGTCTATGTCGTTCTACATTTGGGATGCTCTAAATCGGTTTGCAATATCTTCTGCAACTCACGAGATGGCTCTCACTTTCAGGATTCTTTCTCTTTAAGTTCTCTTTTGCTCGTGTTCTATAGCTTTTTCTTAACATTGACTAGTTCATACGTGTCCTTCTTTTTCTCTCGCACCAAGCATATGTCCACAATAGCTGTTTCAACAGTTCTTATCTAATCATGGTCATTCATCTCCGCTTGTGCTTTGCACGTGAGATGTTTTAAATTAGATATGTTATACCCTAAAAATATCACGAAAGACTCGGAGGAGATTGGGACTCGCATGAAGGACAACTAAGCCAATGCCGACCCCCCGGGGTCGGCTTAGTACATTGCCGACCCCCTGGGGGTCGTCCAACGTCCTTGCAGACCCCCCAGGGGTCGGCCAAATGGAGGACATAACCCCCCAGGGTCGCCCAAGTCCATTTTCGACCCCTTAGGGGTCGGCCTCGCTATCACCGACCCCCGGGGGTCGGCTAATTGGAGGCCACAACCCCCCGGGGGTCGACCAAGTCCATTTCCGACCCCCGGGGTCGGCCAAACAAGTCCGACACCTCCGAGGGTCGGCCAAGGAAGGTTAGGACCCCCTCGGGGTCGGCCCTTGCAGCCTTACCCTTCTCGGGTCCAGCAACGAGTAGGTCCATCCGAGTGGATG
>JBBMEG010061178.1:0-14691 GCA_037832605.1 Cyclanthera cordifolia
AATCATTTATGTATAAAAAATCATTTGGATATCTTTGCAATTAAAATCAATTTGGGATGAAAATGTAATAATTATTTTCTACTTGAATATCCATGTTAAATTCCCTTTATTTATTTATAATATATAGAATATATTGTGGAATTTAAATTTATTGAATAAATATCAATTAAAAATAAATAAAACAATATATGAGACATTAGAATTTTCAAAAAATCCTCCCCTTTAATTAGGAAAGGAAATTTAGTCCTCACTTTAGAGTGGGGATAGAATTTGAAATTATTCTTTAAATGAGAAGGGAAAGATTTTTTTCTAATATCTTTTAATATTGAAAATTGAAAGATATTGTATTTTCATATTTTAAATAATTTGTCCTTTAATATAAATAGGAGGCATAAGAGGTCTTCATTCTCATCTCATTTAGTTTTTGGAGTAACCAATCTCAAATAGAGAAACCATTATGAAAGTTTTTTCCTCCTTTATAGTCAGATCACAGACAAAGTTCCTAACTCTCTTCTCTAAAGGCTTACCACCAAGTACTCAGTTGTAGCAAAGAAATCATAGCCAAAAAGAACAGAGGAGATCGTTTGAGATCGTCCAAGGGAATAGTTGATCCTACTCAGCATAAAGATCCACCAAATTAGATAAGAGGCGTCAGTTAATGTAAGTATGGTTGAACAACATGTCAATCATCTAGGGATCAACATGTGGATTAATTAGATTAATCAGAATAATTAATTCAATTAATTATTATGTGAATTTTTTTTTGTCACATGCTTCTGTTGTGTTTAATGTATGCTCGTACCCTCTATTTCTAACAATCAGACCACGTCGTAGTCCGTCATCTAGGGCGCAAGCGTTAGACGATCGAGGTGTCGATGAGAACTATTACTTCAGTGGGAGCGTGCATGCTAGGATCTCACTCGAGGCAAGGATGCTCAACGACGAGGCACGATCACTGCCTACAATCATTGAGCCATGCAATCGAGGCGTGTGGTATGGTTGTGAGTTGGAGAAAGGGTGATTACATGTCAATCCTATGATTGAGAGGTTGACACAATGTTACATGGCTGGTTGGGCACGATGGAGAATAACACACGAATGAGGTGTAACAGCTTTAAGGTTATCCAATGGTAGAGAGAACCTCTAAGATTTTCGTTATCCATTTTCTTTGTGTGGCTAAGTTTCAAATTCAACCAATGCATATAAACCTTCAATTTCATATATCAAACTTCTAAGAATACAAAACATCCCTTCCATAATCTTAAGTTACACAAATGACCAAAAAATCTCATTAATTATGAAAATGTCTCTATAAGTAAAATGATCAAAACACCCTTAGAATTAAAATGTCAATAAACTCAACCGCGATAACTAGAACATTAAGAAACTCATATAAAGAGGGTGGTAACAAAAATACGGGGCGTGAATATTTACGTCTAGTATAGTTTACATTAATAGGGATTCATTCTCTACCCAATAAATCGAAACATAATAAACACCTACATTTTTTTTGTAATAACTAGAACAACGACTACATGCAAGTTCATTCCTATTGCCTCTTATTCGTTAAAAAATAACTTACAATTCTATTATCAACAAATTCTTTTGTTAGTCTACGACGTTTAGTGCGCATATCGATCCTCGTTACTTAACATAACATATAATTATTCAACTCATACAAGTACAAAGAAACACAAGGGGTGGCATTGCTCAAGAAAAACTTGTGGACCAATAATAACGTGTTGCTAGAGCTTCATGGTGTGTGGTCATTAGGTGTTCGATGTAACAGTACTTGTGGTGACTCAACCACGTCACCTATTGACTATTCTCAGAGACCAACATGGGTCATTTCAGCATATTTTTCATCACTCACATGTATCTTAAGAAAATTCTCGAAAGGTCACCCAATCAAGGACTACTCCAAGTTAATCACGCTTAATTATGAAGTTCAAACGATTGAGCTGCCGAAGAGGAAGGTGCACCTTGTTAGTATAGGTAGTACAAATCAATTCTTTTTAAGCATTTCTTATCTATGTGTTATTATCTCTAAGATTCATTTCATTCAGACGTGAACTTGATTCTATCATATTCCCCTTCTAAATTCGGGCGTTACACTTGACTTCAAAAATCTTATTCATCTTGAGTTTGTGACTACAGATTCAACCTTCACTAGTAGAGAAAAAGGTCGCACTAATGGTAGATCTGAGAAAAAGTATCAAGCATCATAGGTTCCAAATGGTGGTTTCTACAAACAACTATCAAGACTAGATCAACTAGATGTTATATGCTTTCATATCAAATCATCCATTAGTAGCCCAAGAAAGAGTGAATTCTTTCTCTTACATAATCCAGTTGATGTGTACTAGTGGATACCTTGTAAGGTCGATTTTGGTCTAAGCAAATCGAGTTTGTTTTCGACACAAACTTTATTCTAGAGTCGCTTGTCAAAACTCCGTCTCAAACTTAAACATCATTGGAATGACCCTAAAATACAACTTGCTAAGTCTTATTAGATCATCATAACATGCTATAAAGGAAATAAAAGTCATCTCAAGTAGAATACTATATGCATCACAAGATCAGGACAGACTCGCATGCTAGCATTCAATAAACAGATATACGTGTCATCGCATTCATCAGATAAACATAACAAGAACATCAAGAAACAACTAAGCACCCTAGAACTCTACATGTTAAGACCCCATAATCATAGCATTAATCAATCAACAGATCATCACATATAACAAAGCACACATAAATGACAGTGTACATGTTCCACACCACTCGAGGAAAGATGTCCTTACCTGATAAAGAATACAAAATAACTCGAATGAGCTTCCACTAGAACTAGCAGTCCAAACTACCTATGCAATAAACCAAAACAATTATAATTACTCATGCAACTTATCACTAAAACTAAGTCAAAGAACAACTCGAGAATCAAGAAATTACTCAAGGAACAAATCTGGAACTAGCAAATGGATCAAGACACAACAACGTGTCGCAGCGGCTGGCTGAGGCAAGAAGCGTAGATTGAGTGGGCGGTGATGTGAACGACTCAGCTACGATAGGAATAATAATGCGAGAAACGACTTGGCTGTGATGGACCCTGGGTTGCATCACAAAACGCAGTTGGGTGTGCTCACGTTCGGGAGATTGAGGCACAGTAAATTGCTCTGCTTATAAAGGATGAGCGACAACATTCAGAACAAGATGGAATGGCAAGACATCACTGCATCATGGATGTTCGACAGATGATGCACAATGATGTGATTGGAATTATAGCTACGAGGTGCAATGTTCGCGGTGACTTAACGATTATGGCTTCGAGATGATTTGTGCGAGACAGTGGCGACGCAGGTTGGCTTGCATAGTGGAGAATGGCATCCACGGACAGAGTAGTGGATTTGCATGTGGATCACGAACAAGGCGGAGCTAAGAATGGTACAAAAATGAATGAGCGACACGTTGCGACATTTTGCAATGATTGACGACGAGAAAGGGGAAAATTTTGAAAATCTCTCCATAAGTCTCTCTCTATCTAAGTCTGTGCAAAGCAATGAATGACTGAATTCAAAAACCCTTTCCGGTAGGCACTACAAAAATAAAGGAAAAGGAAGGATAAACTCATTTTTTTAAAAAAAACCACAATAATTGAGCTCTATACATCACATGTTTTGTTTGGACATGTAAATTGTTAATACAAATTTATACGTTTTTTTACTATTATTTTTTTAACTGATTCATATGTTTATGTGATAATTTTTGTTTAGAGATGTTTATCTGGTACATGAAATTGTTTTAAGTACGATTTTATTATAATATAAGAAAATGGGTGTTTGAATGTGAAATTTAAGAAGTCATTCAAAATGACTATTTATGTTATCTTGCTCAAATAACTACATTCAAATAATCTATTATAACTATTCATTTTTAATCACTCAAATTAATTTTTAATTTTTAATTTTTAAGTGAATCCAAATTTTTTGTATCCACCGATGTATATTATTAAATATAGTTTGATATTTGATTAATAATTTTATTAAGTTATTGGATAAAATAAAAATTTAATGTATATAAATTTTTATCATTTATGTATGTACACATAGCATTATGAGTTTTGAAACATTAATATGCTCTAATGAATCGAAATAGTTATAGGTTCAATCCTCCACCTTGTTGTTGAATTAAAAAAAAATTGTTATGAGCTTTGCACTTAATATTTTTCGAGTTAGTAGATAAAATAATCTACAAATTTTAATAACTTTAATATAAACAAATACAAAATGTAAATATATTTATGGAATTTATAGAGAAATATGTTAAATTTTTTTAAGAAATAGAATTAAAAAATTATGTAAGGAATAATTTTAATAGTTTTTTTTAATGTTTAGGAACTAAATCATGGACTAAAATGAAACAAATTTGAAAGTTTAAAGACTAAAATTCAATATTTGAAAGTCTAGATTTCAAAATGAAACAAAACTTATAGTGATCAAGATGGTATCATAACAAAAGTTTTATTATAGAGTTTAATAATTAACCGCTAAAGTCTATATATTTTGTTTACATATGACACTTTTTATTTTTAATTCTTATAACACGTCTATTATAACTTTAAATTGGCAAAGTTTTTATATATAACACTTTTCTATGTAATGATACATTTAACTCTTTATGATGTTAAATTTCTAATTTTAACTTTAAATTGACAAAAAAATTATTTATATCAAACTATTATTAAATTTTCACTACAACAAAAGAGGGAATAGGTGACAGGTAATCCGAATTAAATTTGAAAACATGGATATAAGGTGTCTGTCTCTTTTGGTGTATGTAAATTGGTTCGGTCTGGACAATTGGTGTCGGTCAGACCTACACCAAATGTGACCGACACCACAAATTTAATAATCGTTACTTTTGGTGTTGGTCTGACCGACACCAAATGTGCCGACACCAAAAATTAAAATCGGCTCCCAAAACAGACAATTGGTGTCGTTTGGACCGACACTAAAACCTATTTTCAGTTTTTTTGGTGTCGGTCAAACCGACACCAAATCATATTCTCTTCTAATTTCTTTGGTGACTAAACCTTCAAATTTTTTTTTTCTCTTCTTTCTTTTTCCCTCTCTTTTCTCCCTTTACCCGCGGCCTAAATTCTTCTTCTTCTTTTTCCCAAAAACGTCATTTTCTTCTTCTTCTTCCCTCACTTTTCTCCTTACCCGTGGCCGAGTCTTCTTCTTCTTCTTTTTCCCAAAAACGTCCTCTTTTTCTTCTTCTTCCCTCTCTTTTAACTTTACCCGCGATCGAAACCCTCTCAAAACCTCAAAAAAAAACTCTTCCTATTTCTCAAAACCTCCAAAAACTCTTCACAAATTTTGCTTTTCCTTCTCACTTTCATCTCTTTTTACAACTTGTTGAACGGGTCTGAGCTCCTCTCTTCCACCTGCTACATTTCAAAGGTATGAATGCAATTTTTTAGTAATTTGTTTGTGGGTTTAGTTATATGTTTTAAATAGTTTTATTTATTTTATATGTTTTAAATAGTTTTATTTATTTTGTAGGTTAAATTTGTATTATAAGTAATGACTAATTTTTTTTAAAATTTTAAAGTAGTGCCTTAAAGTAATGCCTTAAAGTAATGCCTTAAAAATTTGTGTTTGGATTTTTACCTTTGTGTAGGTATAATTTTAGTTGAGATATGGATAATTTGTGGATGTTTAAAGATCAAATGTCACAAGAATATAGTTTAGAAGTTGAGACTTTTATAGAAAATGTGTTACGACATTCCAAAGGGTCAAATGTTGTTTGTTGTCCATGTTCGAAATGTGTGAATGCCAAGTACCAAAATGTGAATGTAGTAAGAGACCATTTATTTGTAAATGGTATCGATCAAAGTTATGACACATGGATTTGACATGAAGAATCTATATCGAGGGAAAGAAGCAATATTGAAAGTGTTCTAATCGATCAAATTATAGATGATGATTTGGATGACCATATACAAATGTTTGAGGCTGCACTCGATTATTTTAACGACAAATCGCCAATATTTAAGCAAGAGGATGCCAAGAAACCATTATACCAAAATTGTAATAATTTTACTAAGATATTTGCATTGATTAAGCTTTATAATTTGAAAGCAAAGTTTGGATGGAGCGATAAGAGTTTCATAGAGTTGTTAGAACTATTGAGTATTTTATTGCCTTGTCCTAATGAAGTTCTGATATCTACCTATTATGCCAAGAAGATTTTAAGTACATTAGGAATGAATTATGAAAAGATTCATGCCTGCATCAATGATTGTTGTTTGTATAAAAAAGAACTCGCTAATGTCGAATTGTGATCTACATGTGGAACATCAAGATGAAAAGTTTAGAAGAATGTGCAAGTAGGGGTAAAAATATTCCAGTAAAAGTCATGTGGTATTTCTCTCTCATTCTAAGATTTGAACGAATGTTTCGAAGTAAATAAACTTCAAAATTATTGACGTGACATGCTACTGACCGGCAGGTCGATGAGAATATAAGACATCCAGTCGATACACTCTCATGAAAATAAATAGATGAAAGATGGCCCAGATTTAGTTTATCGAGGAATCTTCGACTAGCCTTATCAACATATTATGTAAATCCACACAGAGACCAAAGTACTAGATATAGTTGTTGGTTAGTCATGTTGGTGACTTACAATCTACCTCCATGGTTGTGGATGAAGTGTAAATACTTGATGTTAAATGCATTGATTTCTGGACCCAAACAACCAGGAAATTACATAGATGTTTATTTAGCACCATTAGTTGACGATCTGAAAACCAAGGTATCGAAAGAGGTATTTAATTTTACATTTCCTCTTTATAGTATGTACCACATTATTATTTTACTAATAATAGATTAAATTTATTGTCATAGCGTCACTTCCAAACAAATGTAAGAAGGTTGTGTGAGATACACAATCTCATGAATAAGGTATGACGTTTCCAACCACAATCAAGCTGGTTTATTACTTTACCAAACATATTATGGCTGATAGTGACATGCTACAAGTAGATCTTACTGAAAATATGTTTGGTTTTCATAAAAACTGCTTCCTTGCTAGATAAGACATTTTGCAATATTGTGAGATGGAAGAAATTGGCTTTACTCTCATTCTTTGTTGCTAAGTACTATATCTTTTTCAATTATTATAATAACTTGTTACATTTACTAACGTTTCCTAAATCTATTTCAGCTACATTTGGGCTACCTACGATCAACAGATTCTCGATAACTACTTATTAGTAGACGGTAGTAGTTTTGTATCGATTTTTGAAAATCAAAATCAAGAAGAGCAAATTAAGAATCTTGCTGATTGTTTTGACATTATTACAGATGTCCATCAACATGTCTTCTTTCATTTTAATACTGGGTATGCATTTTTAAATTTTAAACTTCTTAGCGTGTAATCTATGAAGATGGTATTGTTTATAATCATCGTATGTCGTTTAGGCACAATTGGGTTTTTTGGTTGTCTCAATTCCTGAAGATGAGACTGTTTATATTTTGAACTCACTCGGTCAGAAGACACCCGATGAGAGTTTAGCTCATATCGTAAATACATAAGTTTTTTTGTTTTTGATAGTTTTTTTGTTTCAATTAGCTTATTATCCTAATGTTTTCACTTTTGTTCTATAGTTCTTATCGATTGTGGCAATCAAAAAATGGGTTCAGATCAACAATATTAACATAGAAATTGGTGAATGTACGTAAAAAAAAACTATTCTAATTTACAATTATTATATTGATGATAAAATTTTGTTCACTAGTGTCCTCGTCGGTTGAGATCAATAGTGCGTTGATATTATGTTCAATTGTTCATGCGAAATATGATACCCAACACGCGCAGCCCCATATATAAACTGGTAAGCTTAACTTTTTTTTTTACTACACCACGGAACCATACACTCAAGAAGATATGGATGGAGTACGAATCGAATGGGCAAACTTCATAGGTAGATTTTTATTAGCGAACAAAGATTAGTTATTGTATAGCATTTTCGATATTGTTTATATATATTATGGAAATATTGTTCATACGTAGTCTCTATATATTCTGCAAAACTTTCTGGCGAGACAAAGTCTCTATATATTGTGTATTTTGATTTCTGGTAGGATATTATTTCATTTCTAGAATTTACAGGATTAACAGATTTTTTGGTAATCTTAATGTTACGTCGTTATGCTGCCGAAATTTCAGTTAATTTAACAAAAGTTAGAAGTTAAATTGAATTTAAATATGAGTTTAGAGGTGAATAAATTAATACTAGGTAAAATTTTGGTGGTTTGACATTTTCAAGACATTTTTTCGTATTATATTTGACAAATCATCACTTATCTTTTTTTTATACAAGTTTTGAGACTTTTAATGTCTGACACAAATGATGACCCACAAAAGATATTATAATAAAGGATAATTTTTAAATGAAAACAGGCGGGACCCACATGAATGAATCTTTTTTTAAAATTAAAAAATATATATTTAATGTCGGGCGCAAAAACAGACACCATATAGAATTTGTGTCGCTCCAAAACCGACACCAAATAGATTGGTGTACGTTTTGGAGCGACACCAATGGTTTTTGGTATCGGTCATATAGCATTGGTGTCGCTCCAAACTAACACCAATGACTTTTGGTGTCGCTCATGACCAACATCATATAGTTTTGGTGTCAGTCATGACCGACACCAAAAGCCTTTGGTGTCGCTCATCTTGCGTGACACAAAAGTCTTTCGGTGTCAGTTTTGGCCCGTCACTAAATGTGTCTGTCACTAAATGTCTTTAATGTCACCTGTATTGATGACGGTCATATGTCTGGCACCATTTATGAAAGATGTCGGCATATGGTCTTCACTAAAACTCCAGTTCTACTAGTGTTTGTTTCAACTAAAATTAACTTTAAATCTATAGACATTAATTTGTGTGGACTAAAACGTTTGAAAATACAATGACTAATATGAAAAAAAATCATATCAAAATAATATTTTTTGAGATAATAATCTAATACTTAGGTTTCATAAATAGATAATACTTATTTAATGGAGGAATGTTAAATTATTTAATGCATTTGCAAGTTACAAAGTTTTAACATTGATTAAACTAGAATATTTGACGTGCGTTGCACGTTTATTACATTTTAATAAAAGATAAGCTATTATTTTTTGCAAGTATATGAATTAACACTATTCTTAGATTACACTATTAAATTTTTTTATTGTTATTTAATCTCTTTTTGTGTTTATATAAATATATTTATTGATTTGTATACCTTCAATAAATATATTCT
Source organism: Cyclanthera cordifolia (assembly GCA_037832605.1). Lineage (NCBI taxonomy): Eukaryota > Viridiplantae > Streptophyta > Magnoliopsida > Cucurbitales > Cucurbitaceae > Cyclanthera > Cyclanthera cordifolia. Next base: position 9,323 of record JBBMEG010061178.1, read on the forward strand.
AAGATGAAAAATAGGTTTTCATTGCAATGAATCTAAACAAAATTATGGAATTAAATAATGAGATCGTATAATGTTTAATATAATGAATTACGACTCAAATTCGTTTGTTATTCGATTTAAAAGATATTATACTTATTACTTTGTTCAAATGTATCACATAACATATCACTTATTTTGTACTTTAATAAAAAGAAATGGTCTTAAAATATTTCAATTTTGAACATATTAATTACATTTTTTTTTCAAACACAAATAGAATTATGAAGTAGTAAATGCAATATTTAAGGTAGAAAAGAGTATAATTTTTTTTTTTTTGATATAGAAAAAAGTATAATTATTCACGGTAAAAAATCTTATCCAAGTGAATCATAAATAAGTTACTTATGTGATGGTTTGTATGTATGATGTACTTATGTGATGGTTTGTATGTATGATGTACTAATATTCATCATCATATTACAATAATTTTAAAATCCATTTTTTAAAACTTTTTGTCCATTATATTTAATGAAAATTAAATGGTATAAACTTTTAAATACATGATGATATAACAACTGAAAATAAAACTAATTAATGTATTTAATTTGAGGAGGGAATAACGAATGAACCAAAAAAAAATCATTTAGAGTTGATTTTTTCAAACAAAATTTTAGTGTAAATTAATTACACTAAAAAATCACTTTAAGTGTAAATTAAGTAGTTGTTAATTATTGATTCAAATTGTTTTATAAATAAATCAATCTTCTATCCTTTGGTTGAGATAGAGAAAATAGAAAAAAAGAAGAAGTATTTAATATGAGAGTGTGAAATTGTGTTGTTATTAAGAAAAAATAATTTTATTGTGAATAAGTTATAATATGCCCTTTTAAATAGTTTGATTGTGAAGTTAGTGAATACATGAGTTTTAATTGAGGGAGAGAAGTGGTTTTTTTTAATGATTGTTAAATTAACCGATATGGATTATAATTTTAGCAGGAAGAGAATAATATGATGAATGATGTCAGAGAATAATAACATTAGCATATTAAATAGAATTCGAACTAATAGAAATATTTTGAATTGAAATACAATAACAATCATTATAAAATAACATACAATAATGAAAAGAAAAATGCAAACTTCAATATCATATAAAATAACATACAATACTAAAATGAAAACGCAAGGATTTCAATATAAAATTTTATCTTAAAATAAATTCACACAATTACTTGATAATGATATAACAAATATCATTATAAACACATCAAATTTAATATAAAAAAATATGAATAACAATTATTTGAGTGATAGAATATGTATTTTTCAAATTTATATCAGTAACATCTTGAAGTATATAGAATATTAATTAAGATGAAGGAAAGAAAGTAATAAAAAAAATTCTAGTAAATTTCATATTTGTTTAACACTATACAAATATATAAAATGATAAATAAAGAAGAAAAATAAAAGGTTCCGAGAATTTGCTTGACTTCTAGTTATAGTAAATTTCATATTTGTTTAACACTATACAAATATAAAATGATAAATAAAATGTCTTGCAAAAGCTAAAAAATATTATCGCATCTTTTAGCAATATTGGAAGCAAGAAAGTGTATGCTTTGAAAATTGAAGAGAGCCTAATTTATACTATAAAAATCTTGAGATTCACAAACTAAGGAAAAATGTAGATACGAGAGTTGATATAAAATGATGAAAAAACTCATTTATATAATTAGGAGCGGAGGGTTACAAAACCTTTTGAATCTCTTTTTTTTTTAGTGCAAACCTTTTGAATTTCTAAACTTATAAAGGTTACAAAACCTTATGAATTTCTTTCTTTCTTTTTTTAGTTCAGTACAAACCTTTTGAATTAATTCTCCTCACTATAAATTCATAATTAATTACATAATTCATGTTTATCTCATAATTACATAATTCATGTTTATCTCATCACTTTGTCATAATAAATTTTCTGAAATACATTGTGTATATCATTTTAAGAATACAATGACATATTTGAAATTCTAGTAAATGATTTGGACAAAATAGTCTAAAAATGATTTTCCTTCTTAAGCCACACCTTAGGGCGTATTTGGTAGAGGAATTAGGGTTAAGTTCGTTGGTGTTAAGTAAAGCTGGGTGTTAAGTTAATCTGAGAGATTAAGTTAATCTGTTTGGTGCATGGATTAAGTTAAGCTATATTAAGTTAAGCTGAATGTTGTTTATTGCAGAAATTAAGTTAAGCTAAGTATTAAGTTAAACTGTGTTTGGTGTAGGAATTAAGTTAAGCTAAATTTTCCATTTATAATTTTAAATTCTTTTTTTTACTATGCAAATTATAAATGTAAAATAATGCTTGTATTATGAACGCTCGTATTCGAATTGAAATTGCATATGCAATAAAATGTATGACATTAACTTCCAAATATTAGAGGAATACACCAACTTGACACAAGAAAACCAATCTTATGAGAAAAAAAATTCAGATAAAACATAAGTAAAATAGTAATAGAAAAGCAAATCATATAATGTTCACAAAAACACAACAGTTCAGTGAAAATGTGGTCATCCTCTAAGTATTTTCCATCATCAGAAAAATGAATAAGAGATTGGGATCAACGATCCTTGTTCAACAGTTAGTTGCAATAGTCGTGTTGATCCTTTGAAGGTATTGAAAGAAAAGCAACAGCTTGATCGAGGTCTTTCAAAAGGAGATTCATCAGGGCAATCCTTTCAAAAGTCGTTAATGGTGGGCTTAATTCAGGAAGAATGACTGCTACTTTCGCCCTCTTCGCTTCATTTGCCTAATCTTTCGTTGCTGACAATTCAACAATCTTCCGTATCTATGTGTTTTGCATATCCAACCCTACTCGCATAATATCAAGTAGCTCATGTTGTTGTGACACCCTTTTCCTTTTCTCCCCCACAGAAGAGGTCGACCCCTTAGCAGGTCCTCTTGTGAGGGTGTTCAGTTCTTCGTCCTGAATAATAGGAGGCTGAGGCCTATAATACCCTTGAGAACACCCCCTCATTCTCCTCTTGCATGTTCCAATCCTCATTTGTGATATCTTTAGCTGACTGAGAAATATATCCACTTGATCTATCCTTCCCGAATACATAAGTGAGGTCATCTTATGCGGGAATGGTTTATTGTTCATACCCTTCGCATTCGGACAGAGCTTTATTTTCGTCGCCTTTAAGTATACTGTTTTTTTTTCTTCTAATTTTTGTTTGATTTTTAATTTTTTTTAATTTAAATGTAAAGATATAAAATAGACACATTTAGAAATATAAACGAAAATAACATGTTGAAAGATGTAATGAAATAAATATGAAAATGAATACAAAGTCAGTTTTTAAATTAAAATGGTCCCATTTAGATACAAATGTTATAACAAAACTAATTAACATACATGTAAAATTAATTAGAAAAGAAATAAATTCTAATTGAAGTCGGAAGTCAGGGCGTCCGATACACTTGTACCTGCAATCAAAAACAAATAAAAAGTAATAAGAATTTCAAAAGTTTTAATAACAAAAGTTATAACTTTAAAAGACAACACAATAGACAACAACCTAAATTACTTTATAAAAATTTGGACATCATGACAACAAATTTCTAATTTAACCAAAAAGATGAAAACCTACAAGAGTTTATCATGATGTTGTTTCATCGAACCAGCAGACATAATGTTAACCTACAAAAGTTTATCATTAGTTGTTTCATCGAAAATTAGGGAGTGTTATACGAAAGAAATGAATTAATAAATCAAAAAAAGTATTCCTAAATGTCTCTATATCTAAACAAAATAAACAATTAGGCTATTTAAAACTAAGTAAACAAAGTAATCAATTAGGCTATTTCAAACAAAAAATTGATAAATCAAAGTAAATATAGAGAACATGTATGACTACTATAAAGAAAATCTCGAAAAAACATACCTTCAGAATTCAAATCCTTGGCCTAAGTTTCTTCATAAGCGTTCAACCACAATTCCAATAAGCTCAAAGAGAAAACCATCTACCCAATGAGGAGGGCATTAGGATTTGATGTCATGTTGGAAAATAGGCTATAAAGTCACCTTGGAAAAAAAAAAACAAAAACATGTGCATTCAAGAACAGGAATCACAAGCAAGAAGTGCACATTAATAATGATGTCTAAATAACAGCCTAAAACATTTGTTTCTTGCTCCTTGAAATAAATGTGCAAAATAATAGAAGGAATAGTTCTTTATTTCTCACTCACAAACAATAATATCAAGGTTTATACATTCAATCTTTGTTTATACACAAGCTATTGTTACATACCTGAACCCATGTGTCGAAAACAGTGTGCTCCACATCAATGCTATCCATCATTCCACCCAAAGCCGCTGCAAGTATTTTCAAGCATCTCGGCAATAGCTTGGTATTGGCATTTCAAACTCTTAACCCTACAGTCGATGACCGTGGTAGAAGTGATTGGGCATCCATGATTCTCTCTTGCATAATTCGTAGAAGTTTGTTGTGGTACTTGTTCTTGAAAGTACTGTTCAAATTTCCATCTGTCGACTTGCACAAGATGGGCCAACGCCTGAACAAGAATACTGTCTTCTAAGGTAGTCCAATTGTGACGAATGTTTCTCATAGGCACTACCATACTTCTACATAAAATTTGTAAAATTGTTTTAATCAAAGAGTTGCCTCGAGCTAACGGTCCATTTAAATGTTGGTTGCTTTGAGATAATAGTCATTTGAAATTAAATATTGGCTGCCTCGTGATAATGGTCCCATAAAATATCTATTGCTTCAAGATACGGTCCCATGCAATGATTGATTTCGTCACGACATTGGTTCCTTGAAATTAAATATTAGTTGTCTTGAGATAATGGTCCCTGAAATATCGGTTTCTTTGACACAATTGTCCCTTGAAATGATCAATTTCAAGAAGATAATAGTTCCTTTAAACTAAATTTCAATTGCCTCAAGATAATGGTTTCTTTAAATGTCAGTTTCTTTAAGATAATACTCCTTTGAAATTAAATATTGATTGCCTTGAATTATGGCCCCTTTGAATATCGGTTGCTATGACAAATTGTCCCTTAAAATGATCAATTTCATGAAGATAATAGTTTCTTGAAACTAAATATCAGTTGCCCTGAGATAACGGTCCCTTTAAATTTCGGTTGCTTCGAGATAATAGTCATTTGAGATTTATATTGGTTTGCTTGAGCTAATGGTCCCATAAAATATATGTTGCTTCGAGATACATTCTCTTGAAATGATCAATTTCTTGGAGATAATAGTTCCTTGAAACTAAATATCAGTCGTGTAAAAGAGTTTAGGAGAAAAATATGTTGTACTTTTTCTCATTGAGCTAGGGTGTATTTATACACGATTACAATCT